>VXAD01012537.1:7418-17577 GCA_013399195.1 Dicrurus megarhynchus
CCGGTGCGGGGCCGGTCCCTCCCGGGGGTCCCTCCCCGAGGCCCCGCCCCCCGGTCCCGTCCCACCCCGGGCACTCGCGGCCGGGCGCGCGTTCAGCCCCNCATTCCCGAGACCGAGACCCGCGCCGGGGACGGCGGCGCCGCCGCCTACGTGGTGAGCGGGGCCGAGGGAGCGGAGCTGTCCCGCGGAACGGAGACGTCCCGCGGAGCCGAGTGGGTGGCGCGGCCCCGTGGCCCGAGTGCGGTGCGACCCCGATGGGGCCGTGCGGGCCCGCAGCTCCGGCAGGGGGGCGGGTCGGGATCAGGACCGGGCCGGGCGAGGCGGGCAGGTCCCGGCCCACCGCTATCCCCAGCCGGCGCCCTGTGCCAGGGCCGGGCAGGGATTGGGCCCCGTCGCCCCCGCGCCTCCGGATCGGGCGCGGGAGGTCCCTGGACCCGCCCCGCGATGTCCGGACCTTGCCCTGCCGCGGGCGGGGGTGGGCAGCCCGCAAGGGCCCCGTCCTGTCTCATCCCCAGCTCCGGCTCATCCTGGCCCGCCCGTCCGTCCGTTTCTCCCGGCTTCCTGTTTTGCTCCCTGCGCCGTGAGCGCCTCCGGAGAGGAGCCGGGGGACGCTGCTGCCGAGTGGCGGCGGCCATCGAGTGCCCAGACCCCTTTCCCGGGGCGGGCAGCGGCGGGCAGAGCCCCCAGGCTGGGCGGAGGGTCCGGATCAGATCCGCAGGAGGTGCGGTTGCTCAAGGGCCAAAGGAGCTGGTAGCCCTCGACGCATTTTGGCCCTGTGACCCCCCTGCACTTTGCCCTCCGCTGTTTCGGAGGCTCCTCAGGCCTGGGGGAGACCTTGGGGAGAGCCCTTGGGCAGCCCGGGGGCTGGGCAGGAGCTGTGACCTCATGGAGAGCCCTGATGTGGGCAGGCGTGGGTGCTGCCTGTACCACCCCTGTCCCTCCTGGTTCCTCTGCAGCAACCCTGAGCCACTGGGCTGGTGCCTCTGAGTTGGGAGGTGCCAGTGTGAGCTCCAGCCTGGCTGGGCTGGGACCTCTGCTGAGCCCCAGCTCTCAGGAGCAGGAGGGCACTGGGGGCATCCATGGGAGGCTGGGCTGCCATGGCTGGCTGGAGGCTCATGTCTATTCTCTCGCCTTCCCAAACGCTGCTCTGGGGATGGCAGGACCTGAGAGGACAGTGCTGTCCCTTGCAAGGACTCTGGCTATGGTGAGGTGCTGGGAGCTGGGCCATGGAGTTGCCAGGCCCTGTATGTTCTGCAGTCGTAGCTGTGCTCTGCCTGCAGGAGCTGAGCCAGAGCAGAGGAGGCACAGCCAGGGACCAGCTCCTTGTGAACTCTTGGGGGGGGGAGGGGTTGGCATTGTCGTTGGCATGGGGACACCCATGTCTGCGGGGCTGCAGTGTGCCTCTGTGCTCCCCATGGCTGGGCAGCCGCAGGGTTAGACCTTCCTGGTGTCCAGTGGGCACATCTCTTGGATGTGCTCATACTTCCTGAACAGTTTTGACCATCTGCCCCTCGGCAGGGTCCTCAGGAGTATTGCCTTTTCCTGGATGCTCCCTGGTGTGCTATGTGCTGGGCAGGTCCTGGGATTCCTCCATCTGGCAGGTGCTGGGATCTGACTGGCCTCTTTCCCCACAGGCCTACAACATCCATGTGAATGGGGTGTTGCACTGCCGGGTGCGCTACAGCCAGCTCCTGGGCCTGCACGAGCAGGTAGGGAGGGCGGTGGGTGCTGAGGGGCCTGCTCCTGGTCTGTGACGTTCCATCTGGGTTCCTGCATGCTGCTGGCTTCCCACGTGGATAAGGGATGCTGGCGAGCTCTCTGCTCCCCTTGCTAGGTCCCTGGGGATCAGCTGGGGTAGAGGATCAGGGCAGCCACCATCTCCCTGGAGGCTCTTGCAGCACTCTGTTCTTATCCTAGTTACGGAAGGAGTATGGCGCCAATGTGGTCCCAGCCTTTCCCCCAAAGAAGATCTTCACGCTCACCCCAGCGGAGGTAGAGCAGCGACGGGAGCAGCTGGAGAAGTACATGCAGGCTGGTAAGCTCGGTCTGCCCCAGCTGTGCCGGGCACTGGGGCACTGCCCGTGGCTTCCCCCCTGCACTGCTCCATTCACTGTGGCCCATCTTGCAACTCCCAGCCTAGTGCTGGCATTTGGTGGGCTTGTCCCCTGGATGCCAGCTCCTGTCCCAGCCCCTGCCCTGCACCAGCATAGGGGGATGTGCAGGGGGGTCCCTGGCTGCCCCAGCATACAGTCTGAGGGCAAACTGAGGGGCTGCAGAAGGGCCAGGCACTGATGTGGGTCCCTGCCCCTTCCCATGGGACTCCTGACTCCTCGTGCCCCTTCCTGCAGTGCGGCAGGACCCAACACTGGGAGGCAGCGAGACCTTCAATAGCTTCTTGCGCAAGGCCCAGCAGGTGAGGGGGCAGAGCTGTGGGTGGTCTGGGGCCCTCAGTCTGTGGCAAGGGGTTGGGGTGCCAGTCCTGTTTCTCTCTGCAGGAGACACAGCAGATCCCCACAGAGGAGGTGGTGCTGGAAGTGCTGCTCTCTAACGGGCAGAAGGTCAAGGTCACCATCCTTACCTCGGACCAGACAGAGGATGTCCTTGAGGTGCCAGAGCTCTCATGCTGGGTGGGACCAGCCCCTCCTGCTGCGTTCTGTGGTTTCCCACATGTGTGGGGGTCTCTCAGCCCGGTAGCACCCCCCGTCGTCCCCTGCCATCTGCCCACCCCGGAGCAGGGTTGACTTGGTGGGGCTGAAAAGCTGGGAGCTGAAATGGGTGTGCTGATGGGTGTGTCTGGGCCCAGATTGATTTTTGGGGTCCCCTAGCTGTTTCCTGGTGGCAACAAGCCCCAGGCCTGGCCACAGGGCAGCAGAGGTGCTGCCTTCCTGCTGTTGGGAGGCCCCAGAATGCACACAGGCTGGGTCATGCCACCACGCTGGGTCTATATCAGGACTATCCTGCTCTTCCTCCCAGGCCGTGGCCTCCAAGCTGGATCTGCCAGATGACCTGGTTGGCTACTTCAGCCTCTTTCTAGTGAGAGAGACCAAGGACGGAGCTTTCTCCTGTGAGTAGAGCCCACTGCGGTGCGACATCTGCCCTGTCCCCTGCCCGGAGTGAAGGCTGTGTGCTTGGGCCCTACCCTGGGTGGGGGGCCCACCTGTTTGCCCTGCGGCACCCTGGCAGTGGGGGCCTAGGGGCTCCCGCTGCCCAGAGCTGCTGCTGAGCCGGCGTTTCCCCGCAGTTGTGCGAAAGCTGCAGGAGTTTGAGCTGCCGTACGTGTCGGTCACCAGCCTGCACAACCCCGAGTTCCAGATCATCCTGCGCAAGAGGTGCGTGGGGGGCTGCGGGGCAGCAGTGGGGTGGTGCCTGGGGCTCCCTGTTCCACGGAGGGATTCTCCCCTCCTGCCATTGCTGTCCACAGATGCTTTGGCCCCCAGGAACACACCTGAGCATCCCTGGCCACGACACTGGAGCATGGGCTGCCCTGCTGTGCTCAGCCCATTTCTGCCTTTCCATGGCAACCAGTTTAGATGGGGAGCAGGGCATGGTGACCGATGGTTAGGGGGAAACTGGTCAGAGAGCCAGCCCGCAGGAGGGCGATTTTCTCTTCATTGCTATTAGGAGGTGGGGAATAGGCTGACCCATGTGGTTCCCTTCCAGCTACTGGGACTCGGCCTATGATGATGATGTGATGGAGCATCGTGTGGGGTTGAACTTGTTGTATGCGCAGGTGAGGGTTGGTGTGGCACAGCCAGGTGAGGAGGGGCACTGCACCCCTTGGCCACAGCTGTGCCGGGGCTTGGGTGGCTCTGGTCCCAGGCACCCACCAACCTCTGCTGCTTGTAGACGGTGTCAGACATTGAACATGGATGGATCCTTGTCAACAAGGAACAGCACCGGCAGCTGAAGTCCCTGCAAGAAAAGGTCTCCAAGAAGGAGGTAGGAGAGGGTGCAATGCCATGACTGGGGCAGTTCTGGCACTGCACTAGCCCCTCTCCATGTGATGTGTGGTACCGAGTTGGTCACCTGTTCCTGGCCCGGGAAGGTGGCCAGCAGTGCTGAGCATCCCTGGCTCTGCCCACAGTTCATCCGCCTGGCGCAGACCCTAAAGTACTATGGCTATCTCAAGTTCGACCCCTGTGTCACCGACTTCCCTGAGAAAGGCTGCCATGTCGTTGTCAGTGCTGGCAACAACGAGCTCAACTTCCAGGTGCGGCTGCCGAACGAGCAGATCAAAGAGGGCAGCTTCAAGGTCACGCGTATGCGGTGCTGGCGGGTCACGTCCTCGGTGAGTGACACTTGGAGAGCAGGGAGGGCTCTGGAGGGGCTGGAGAGACCTGGTGTGCCAGGCTGGGCTGGTACCTCTCCCTGGGAAAGGTGCTGGCTCTGACGCCAGGTTCCGGCCCAGTAGGCCTGGAGAGGGTCTGAATCATGCCTTGGGACTGAGGGGATCATTCATGTGAGGGGACCTGACAGTGGCAGAAGACTGGTGGGCACTAGGCAGGTGTCCCACACTTGGCTGGGTGCTGCCCTCAATCTGCACTGGTGTCTGGGGAGCTGCTACTTCCCCTCTGGAGGCTCCCAGCCTTGGTGTGTGTCCTTGCAGGTGCCAATGAGCAATGGCCCGTCAGGGAGCAGCCCAGGGAAGTCCGAGGTGAAGCTGGAGTTGGCTTTTGAGTACCTGATGAGCAAGGACCGGTTGCAGTGGGTCACCATCACCAGCCCGCAGGTAGAGCTGCCTGTGAGGTGGGCTGTGAGGGGAAGGGCTGGGCTGGGCCCTGCGTGGGGTGTGGGAAGGCTGTGGGGTGCACAGAGCCCCGTGACACTTCTCCCTTGCAGGCCATCATGCTGAGCATCTGCTTGCAGTCCATGGTAGATGAGCTGATGGTGAAAAAATCTGGAGGCAGCATCCGCAAGGTGAGGGTTGGGGCCAGATGATGTCTCTGGGGCAGGGTCCCAACCTGGCCCTGTGACTTCCTGAGGTCTGGGCTGGGTCCTGAGTGCTCCCCTCAGGATGGGGCCAGCAGACAGATCCCCAAGGCCAGTTATAAGCCCCAGAGCTGATGCTGGGGACCCCGTGGCCAAGCTGAGCTCCTCCCTGCAGATGTTTCGGCGGCGGGTGAATGGGGCCCTGCGGCGCTCGGACAGCCAGCAAGCTGTGAAGTCACCCCCGCTGCTGGTGAGTGGGACCCTGCAGCCCTGGGTGGGGGGACACGTGCAGCCACGGGCTCTGACATGTGTTGTGTACCAGAACTCGCTGCCCACAGAGGAGCCGCTGTCCCCTTGGGGCAGCCCAGAGGACAGCAGGGCTGTGGTGCCCTGCTTCCAGAGCCCTGGGAAGGAAAAGAGGTCCTGGACCAACTCACTGAGCCACACTCCCTGGGGAGGGAAGGGGGCAGGTAGGACAGGCGGGTGTTGTGTCCCATGACCCTGCATTGCCCAACTGTGCTGTCCTCACAGGACTCACCTGATGCCTCTCGGGAGCCCATGGCCAAACTCTCGGTGAGTTGTGTGCAGGTGCGCCAGAGCCCTCAGGGTAGGGGAGCTGGGGTGGCCTCCCTAACATCTCCCTTCTCCACAGAGCAAGCTCACTTCTGTCAGCCTGCGTGGGATCAGCCACTCCAGCTCTGCAAACGATGTGGGTGCTAATGACTTCCACGGCAATTATGCCTTTGAGGGCATTGGCGATGAGGATCTGTAGTGCCCCCCTTCCCAGGACAGCCCTGGCCTGAGCAAGGGCCTTCGCTGAGGAATGTACGACCTGCAGCCAGGTTGCAATCAACGTGCCTCTCACCTGCTACATCCACCTTTCCCTGCTCCCCGGGGCAGGGAGCTCACCCCCAGCCCGCCATTGCCTTCGGGGTGGGGGCAGCTGAACTCCTCCCGCTGCTGGCTCCAGCTGGGAGAGGGCTTGTTTGACCTGAACAGTGTGCCCGGGCAGAGCCCTGGAGCTGCAGTGCAGGGCCTGGCCCAGCACGGGGGCAGAGCTGCTCCTGTCCCGGCTGGGAAGGCCTGGCCCAGCGTGGGGGCGGACCCAGGCAGGCTCCATAATGCCAAATTAGCATTTAGGTTTGTGCTCTGAGACAAGAGTGCAGTAAGCTGTCTCAGGGGGCTCCGCGCCGAGTCCCCTCTAACCCGCTCATAGACGCCAGCGTAATCTAGGCTTGTAACCACGTATCTCCTGCTGCTCAGCCCGACAGAGCATTAACGGACAGTAACTGATGTTTACACACTGCAACAATGATTAAAACGGATCCTGATTGGTACCAGGCTGTCTGTTGGGGGGTGGCTGCTGTCCCTCCCCTCCCCATGCCAGCCCTGTGCTGTCCTCCTCTGCAGCAGAACAAGGTCCCCAGGGTGAAGAGCAGATAACAAAACTGACTGTTTAATGCTTTTATACACAATATAAATTACACCGACCAGCACGGCAGCAGCCATGGAACCAGTCCTGTTCCCCCCTCCCCCCTTTCCCCCAAACCCCGGCAGAGGAAGGCTCCGGCAGGCAGAAACAGACAGGAGGGGTGGCTGGGGACACGGAGGTGCTGCTGCACGGGCAGGGGTCAGAGCTGCCGATCGTGACGTCACCCTGCCCAGGCAGGACAGGGTTGCTGGAGGCCCCTGTGGGCCTGGCGTAAGGCAGCCCTAAGCCCCTGTAGAGTTGCCCGCCTGTCCTCCCTCCTCCAGGGAGGGCAGGCACTGAGGCACCCCAGGCCCACTGCCAGGCTAAGTGCTGTCTCAGGGCAGGGCCGTGCCCACAGCTGGGGGGGCCAGGAGGGCTTTGGCATTGCGTGGGTTCACCCAGCTCTCGGCTGTGTGGCCGTGGATCTTCTGGTGGCGCTTGTAGTTGTCCCAGTGACCAGTGGTGTAGGAGCAGTTCCGGCACTGGAAGGGCTTCTCGCCCGTATGCCGCAGCATGTGCCGCTTCAGGTTCATGCTCTGGTTGCAGCTGTAGCTGCAGAGGCTGCACTGGAAGGGCTTGTCGCCTGAGTGGATGCGCCCATGACGCTTGAGGTTGGCCAGGTTGCCGCAGGCATAGTCGCAGAGCTGGCACTTGTAGGGCTTCTCGCCTGTGTGCACGCGCTGGTGCCGCTTCAGGTTGTCTAGGTGGGCGGAGGCATAAGGGCAGAGCGGGCAGGCGAAGGGCTTCTCCCCGCTGTGCGTCTTCATGTGCCGCGCCAAGTGGTTGGGGTAGTGGGTGACGAAGGGGCAGAGGCTGCAGGCAAAGCCCTTGTCCCCAGCGCCCTTGCGGGGGCTGGCACCTGGCTCGGTGCCCAGCACCGCCAAGCTGCAGCGCCCGCAGACCTGCTCGGCCAGGCCCTCGTCCTGTGCGAATCCGTCGTCCAGCACCAGCCCGCACATGCGGCATGTGAAGGGGAAGAGCAGCTCGGGCAGTGCAGCTGCCTCCTCGCCCCGCAGCCGTGCGCAGCCGGGCAGGAAGGGGCCGCTGCCGCTGCCCACGTGCAGGCTCAGCTCTGGCAGCAGTGGCTCTGCAGGACAAACAGATGGGTTTGTGAGCTGGGCAGCACAGCACCAGTGAGGATTGGCTCTGTGACGAGCCACAATGCCCTGGTGAGCCTGGCAGTACATGACTTTGGGTCGACGGCAGGATCTGTGCCCTGCCCCACCCCCAAAGCCCCCACAACAGCTCTCCCCACATCCCCGCACCCTCCCACCTTTACCTGGGTCCTTGTCCCGCCGGTGCGGCCCCTCGCCCTCGGGCAGGCGGTGGCTGAGCATGTGCCGCTTCAGGTTGCGGCTCTGATTGCAGCGATAGTCGCAGGCAGCACACTGGAAGGGCTTGTCCTGGCTGTGGACCCGCTCGTGGCGTTTGAGGTTGCCCAGGCTGCTGCAGGCGAAGCTGCAGCACGTGCAGCGGTACGGCTTCTCCCCGGTGTGCGTGCGCAGGTGCCGCGTCAGGTTCACCAGCTGGGCAGAGGCGTAGGCACACTGCGGGCAGGCAAAAGGCTTCTCCCCGTTGTGTGTCTTCATGTGGCGCTTGAGGTGGCTGGAGTAGTGGGAGGCGAAGGGACAGAGCTGGCAGGAGTAGACGATGCGCTGGCTGCGGCCGCCCTCAGCGCCGGCGCACTGCAGGCAGCTCTGGCCCAGGCTGGCAGCCAGCTGCAGCCCGCACTGGCGGCAGGGCAGGGCAGCAGGGCCGGGCTCACTCCCCTCCTCAGGGTCACTCTCCACGCTCAGCTGCTGGTACCCAGAGGAGCAGTCGTCGTCGCTCAGGGCGTATGCTGGAATAGCGATCTTCCCCACCAGTGTATCTGCTGAGAACACCGTGGGGAGGGGGCGGTCAGCCTGGCTGGCCTGGGCACAGCCCCTCTGCCTATGCCCCCAGTCCCAGAAGGGTCCAGGCAGCTGTACCCACCCTGTGGCACCCAGTAGGAGCCCACCGCACTGCAGTGAGGAGCCCTACAGCCACGGCCTGCCCCAACACCCTGCTGAGGGCCTGTTCTGGGTGTCTTGGGAAACCCTGACACTTCTGCGTGGCTGGCCAAGACCCTGGCACCAGAAAGGGTGAGAGGACAGGTGGATCCATCACCCACCAGCACTGCTGGGCACAGCCTGGCCCAGGCTGAAGAAATGGATGCCCATAAAGCTGCTCTGTGCCCCTCTTACTGTGCCACTGCCCCAGCCCCGGGGTCTGCAGTTGATCACACTTGCATGGCTGGCACCAGGGAGCTCCAACACCAGCCCCCTCTATCCTGCCCCATGCAGTGCTGCTGTCTGGTGGCAGCAGGGGGAAGGCTGTGCCAGGCTCTCAAAACGGAACTTCTCAGCTGGGCACAGACTCATCCTTCTTCAGCCCCTGTGCCCCACGTGTGCCCCCAGGCTGGTGCCCGGGGCTGTGAGCCATGCCCTGCTGGCCCCGTGCTGGGCCTGACCTGCAGCCCTGGGGCCTGTCAGACTCAGCAGCTGCCCACCATCCTGGGAAGCAGCCTGGACTGTCCCCTTACTGCTGCCGCCCTGGATGGGTCCAGATCTCAGAGCCCCAGCCAGGCACACAGGTGAGGCTGACCTGTACTGCGGGACGGGGCAGCCCCTCCAGGCCCCTTCCACAAGCACTGCCTGAAATACAGACAGCAGAAAAGGGCATCCTGCTACGGCCTGGCTATTGCGGGGGAACTCTTGACCCTGCCTCACGCCCTCTGCTGAAGGACCCCTTTCTCCTCAGCTCAGCCCCACCCATACCAAGAGACCCACCTGTCCCCTCAGCCCAGTCCCACACTGAGGGAACCCCCTGTCCCCTCAGCCCAGCAGTGCCACAGCATCCCCAGAGCACCATCCCCTAAATGGCCATGTCAGTGCCCAGATGGGACAGCTTGTCTGTCCTGACAGGTTCAGTGGGCTGAGGTCCTAGTCCTGCTCCCTGGCTGGGGCAGAATGGGAGGCCAGATATTCCTGGTAGCTTTGTCACCAAACCCCTGGCAGGCTCCTGGGGCTACGGAGCAGCTGTCCCGGTGCAGGGAAGCACAGCCCTCGGAGCAGCCCCATCTGCTAGGCAGCTGGGACTGAGCTTCAGTACCAGAGTAAGAGCAGGGCACAGCCCAGGGCAGCCGCTGAGCACATGGACCCGGGCACAGCCCTGGGGAACAGTGAGGGGACACAGACATGGGGCCGGACAGTCCATGCCCCCTTCTCTCGCCGTTCTGTTCCCACGTTGCTCAGTGCCTGGGGCGGGGAGGGAGTCCCACCAGTCCCCGTGAGACTCCTCCGGCTGCTTCGGCCGGGGCTGACCCAAGTTCGAGGGCACCGGCTGGACAGGCGCTGCCCAGTCGCAGCGGGCCGAGGGTCCCGGGGCTGAGAGCGCCCCATGCACCCCGCAGTGCCGAGGGGAGTGGTGGAACAGGACCCCGAGGCCGGGCCCAGCTCCCGGGGTGGGCAGCAGAGCCGGGGCTGAGCGGTGCGGTGGCTCTGGGGTGAGCCCGACGGCGGCTGCGGGGGAGGCCCCAAACCCACCACGGGGATACGTCATGCCCGGGACCCTTCGCGGGAAGGAGCATTCGGGGATCGGTGCCGGGGCTCAATGCCGGGCGGGCAGAACCCACCCAGGGGCCCCGTTGGGGGCCGGGCCTCCCCCATGAGAGGAAGCTCGGCCGAAGCCCGCGCCGGGCGGGCCCGTGCCAGGGCGGGCCCTGCCGGATGCGCCGAG
>VXAD01012537.1:17829-38613 GCA_013399195.1 Dicrurus megarhynchus
ACAGCGGCTCCGCCCCTTCCGGCTCGCGGGAGGCGGTGGCACCGGGGGGACCGGGACGGGGGCCGCTACCGGACGCTGACGGTCTCTGTGCCCCTTCAGGGGCGGCTGCGGCTCCTCCACTGGTGCCCGCCGGGTCCGGCCCCGCCTCCGCCGAGCGCCGGCGCCCAGGGCAGACCCCGGTGAGTCCCTTGCTGGTGTCCCCGCGCGGTCAGGCCGGGGACACCCAGGGCTCAGGGACACACCTGAGGGCCGCTGGCTGCCCGGTCACGCCGTGCTCTGGCCGGTCCCCAAGGTGGTCGGTGCGGAGGTGCAGCCCAGCCGTATCCCGGCGTTGTGCCCGATCCCCACCCGCATCACTCGCTGTGCCCTCTCGGTGGCTCCGGTCCGCGTCCAGGCGGCCCGGGCTGTGCGAGCCGCGGCTCGGCCTCTCCACGGATCGCTGCTGTCCCTCCGCAGGTCCCAAAGGCGCTGGATGTGTCGGGCTGTGGCCGTCCCGGGGGAGCCGTGGCCGTGCCGTGCTGCCAGCGATGATTCCCCGCTGACAGGTACAGCCCTGGCCGTCTCTCGCTGTCCAGCCACCTCGTAAATCCCGTCTCAGCCCAGTTTCCCTGAGCTCTGCAGTTGCCCTCTCCCCGGGGAGCACCGTATCCCCTGGGAAGTGCTGCACCCCCCGGGGGGATGCGGAGCCACCCAGTGCTTGGCCCAGCAGAGCAGGTGCGATCGGACTCCTCGGTCTCACCTGAGTGTCACTGATTCCTGCCTGTCCTCATGCCAGTGCTTCTGCCTGTGGCAGAGCTGGCACGGGAATGCTATGGAGGCTGTGGGGTGTAGCAGTGCTGTCGAGGTGGGGAGGGCAGGGGGCAACTTTGCGATGTAGAGATGGAAGGACCACAGGGAGGGAATGTGGTGTGGCCATGGATTTGCAAGCTCTAAGTAAGGAAAATGGACAGATTTACCTCACTGCTGGAATCACCCGGCTCCTGGTCACTGAATGAACTGGGTCTTGGGTCCCTTGGGGAATAAACTCCAGTGAAAAGAGCTTTAGCCATTTCTCACACTGGGGAGGAGAACCCCGAAGCCCTGGGATGGGGGTGGGTGTGAGTGTCACACTGCCGTGTGCCTGGGCTGGTTGTCACAGTGTTGCCACTGTCTTCCCCACCCTGGACCCTGGGCATTTGGGGGTTCTGTGGTCCTGGACTTGTCATGGTGAGCTGAAGGAGACAGGATGGGGCAGGACAGTCTTGGAGCCTTTTGGCAGGGTGCTGTTGGGCTTTTGTGGGTGCCAAGGCCCTGTTCCCAGGGCACGGGCTCGCTCTCAGGAGCAGTTCCTCTGCAGGCTGAGCGGCACCGACTGCAGCTGGGGATGGTTCCGCTGTTACCTGTGATGAGGCCCAGGTAGGAGCCGGGCCATGGGGGCTGCACCAGGGCCGGCACCTCCCCGCTGCCCTCTGTAGCCCAACAGCAGCTGGTGGCTACCTTGACGGGCCACTATGGACCGGCCCACACGTGTGCCTGGGCCCCGCCGGCTTCTGGGCTGCTTCAGGCGGAAGCCACAGGCCATCAGGGGGGAGACACCACCAGAACTGGAGCCAGAGCCAGAGGAACCCGAGGAGACACCTGTGGTGCTGCCCCTGGGTGAGGGCCAGGCGCTGGAGGAGTGTCCCCTGTGCCTGCTGCCCCAGCCCCCCGAGGCCTTTCCCACCCTGGCCTCCTGCACCCACCGCTCGTGCTGGGCCTGCCTGGAGCAGTACTTGCGGCTCGCCGTCAGCGAGAGCCGTGTGCCAGTGTCCTGCCCACACTGTCCCGCTGCGCTCCTGCCCACCGATGTCCACCGGCTCCTGCCCGAGCCCGCCCTCCGTGACAAGTATGAAGAGTTCCTGCTGCGACGGCTGCTAGTGGCTGATCCTGGCACCCGCTGGTGCCCTGCACCTGACTGCAGGTACTACCCGCCCCAGCGCAGAGATGGGAACGGGGGGCGGGCATGGCTCCCCCTCCCCACAGCAGCAGTGTGTGCCTCTGTCCTGTGAGCCCTTCCCAGGCTAGGTTCCTCATCACTTGGTCCCGTGTTGGGCTGGGCGTGCCCAGGGAAGTGTCCAGTCCTGGTCTGACTGCAGAGCCTGTGCAGCTCTGTCTGCCAGGGCCGGTGCCCTTGGCTGTGCTAGATAGTCTTTGAGCCCCAGGGCTGTGGGTGCTGGACAGGGTGGGCTGGTGAGGGTGTATCCCGGCTCTCCTGAGCCAGGGCTGTGGCTCCAACTCAGTGCAGGGCTGGGACTGCCACGGCCCGGCCTGGCTGTGCCGGGAGGGGACACCCTGCTGTATCCCAGCTCCGACCTCCTTCTCCCCACAGCTACGCTGTCTTTGCCCATGGCTGTGCCGAATGTCCCCGCCTCACCTGTGGGCGTGAGGGCTGTGGCACCGAGTTCTGCTACCACTGCCGGCAGCCCTGGCACCCTGATGGCCCCTGTGCACCGGTGCCACTGGTCCCCAGCCTGGCCACCCCCACAGCACAGCTGGCCCAACCGGAGGAGTTGGCCCATGGTGAGGCCCAGGGTGGGAGCAGCGGGGCTGGGGTTTGGCAGAGTCGTGTACCTCTGTGCCTCCTGCCTATGGGGCTGCTGGAGCCAGGACCCAGAGTTCCCTCTGACTGCCTCTGCTGCAGTCTCATAGCCCCTGTGCCAGTTGGGCTGGGGTGGGTAGAGGGACCTCGGCTGCCCCATGATACCTGTGGGATGGGAGGAGCTCGGGACAGGATGTGGGGCTGGATGCACACTGTTCTGTCCTGCTCCCCCATCCCGTCTCATCTCCCCCCCAGCTGAGGCCGAGGACATCAAGGTCTGTCCTCGCTGCAGCGCCTTCATCATGAAGATCAATGACGGGAGCTGCAACCGCATGAACTGCACGGTCTGCGGGTGCCTCTTCTGTTGGCTCTGCCTGCGTGAGATCTCTGACGTGCACTTTCTGAGGTCAGTGCAGGGCCATGGGGGCTGGGGGCTCTGACAGGAGGTGGGAGGCTGGGATGGGGGCAGCCAGGCCCCGCCCCAGGTTTGGGGTTGGCTGGGGGGAGCAGGATGATCTGTGCTGCTGGGTCTGGCAGGGCTGGGGCCGGCTGTTGGCACCCCGTAGGAGGCAGCTGGAGCTCAGGGTTGGGGGAACCTGGCTGCCTGATCTCCAATGGGCCCGTGGGTGTCTCCTGGCATGGGGCCAGGCTGTGCTGGCCTCTGCCTGCCCCTCACAGAAGCTTTGGCTCAGCCCTGCTCTGTCCCCACAGCCCTTCTGGCTGCACCTTCTGGGGGAAGAGGCCATGGTCACGGACCCGGAGGATCCTGTGGCAGCTGGGCATGGTGCTGGGAGCGCCCATGGTCATCTCCCTTGCTGCAGGTGTTGCTGTCCCTGTTATTACCATTGGGATCCCCATCTACATGGGTAGGAAGGTACTGGCAGGCAGTCCTGGAGTCCCTGTGGTCCTGTTCCCCACTGAGCCTGGCAGCCCATGGCCCTCGGCCTGGACAGACCCACAGTGCTCCCTATTGCCCACAGCACATCCCTGTGCCGCCCCTGATGGCCAAAAGTCCCTCCTTGCCAGGACCTTCTGCTGCCCCCCAGCAGCCCCTGCCAGTGCAGATGTGCTCAGTCTGGGGAGTGGGGTCAGGGTGGGCAAAAGGAGGAAGGGTTCTAGGGGGGCTTTCCAGGAACACCTGTGCTGTGGCAGCAGTGCTGTTGTGTCTGCCTGTCCCTGAGAAGAGGGAGGGGTGTCTGGGTGGCTGTGGCTGGAGCCCTGCCAGGCTGGGAAGAGGCTGTGTCCCTGGGGCTGTGCCAAGGTCTTTGTAGAGCCCTTCACCTGTCTGTCTTTTCCTTGAGGTGCTGGGCCAGAGCCGCCGAAGCAGCCTATCCGGGTGCCAGCAGTGCCTCTCTGTCACCAGCAGTGTCCTCCTCTCTCTCTTTGTGTCCCCTATCATAACAGCTCTGACTGTGGGTGAGTGCTGAGGGCACTGCCCGTGTTGGGGAGCGGGGCTGTGGGGGATGTCTGGGACTAGAGGCACCAGGGCTGGGGCTGGGCAGTGACCACTTGCCTGCCCGCAGGTGTCGGCGTGCCCCTGATGCTCACCTATGTGTACGGGACTGTGGTGCTGTCGCTGTGCCGGGGCCGCTGGGGCTGCTGGGGCAGCCGCACGCCTGGAGATCTCGGCGTGGTGGAGCTGGAGAACCTGGCCAAACGTGAGTCCCACGCAGCTGGCAGGCTCTGGCTTGTGCTCTCCCTGCTCTGGCGAGGAGCAGACCCTGGGAACAGCGTTCTCTTTCTCCCCAGTGAACGAGCTGTGGTCAGTGCTGCCCAGCCCCAGAGCAGGTGAGGACGGAGCTCCAGACCCCGCTGCCTCCCTCCCCAGCAGCAGCCGCAGCCCGCGCCCAGGGCCAGCGTGGCCGGAGGGGGACAGCCAGTCAGCCAGCACAGTGGCCCTTGCGGGGAGTATGCTGAGTGAGGGCCAGGACGCCTCCGACAGGTGAGCAGGGCTGTGCCGAGGGGGCTGGGGGAGCGGCACGTCCCTTCCAAACAGCCTCCCCCGCTCCCACTGTGCTGGGCAGGGACGGGTGGTGTCCCCCTTTGGGCGACTGCCCTCAGGCCAGTGTCTGTCTGCAGGGAAGGTGTTACCATCGAGGTGGAGGTGTCGGTCGAAGCGGTGCCGCGTTCCGCCCGGCAGCAGAGCCTCAGCAGTGCCCTGTCTGGGCAGAGCCTCTCTGGGGACTCCCTGGGAGCCACCAGTGACAGGGGCAGCTCCGTGGGTGTCCCTGTGGAGTGATGGGGGTGTGAGGGGGAGAGCCTTGATACACACACAGGCCCTGTGCCCTCCTGTGGCAGAGCCAGTCCCCCTCTGCCAGCATGCCCAGCCCTGGGAGCTGCATCGTGGGTGGGTGCCAACTGCACCCAGCACTGCTGCACCCTGCACTAGCCCTGTCCGCCCCTTTCCCAGAGGCACCACTAGGAAATAAAGCTGCTTTCTGAGGGTCCCTCTGTCTCCTGTGGCAAAACTCCCCTGACAGCGCAGCCCTTGCAGCCCATTGGTGTGGACGACAGGCATCACATTTGCACCTGCATGAGGGAGATGCAGGGGCATGCAGGCGATGCAGGGGCTGTCATGGCCTCTGCCCTGCCTGTACCAACTGATCTGCCCCGAGAGCAGGCTGCAGGATTGGGGGAGGGCAGCAGCCCCCCAGCTCTGATCTTCGGTGCTGATCCCTGCAGGGATCCATCCTGCAGCAAGGCCAGTGTGCAGGGACCATAGGGTGATACCATGGGCTGTAGGTGGGGACCTGTTGCCAGATGGGTTGCATGGTCTCAGGCAGTGGGATCCTCACTGCTCTGACTCTGCTGCAGCATCCTGGGGAAGAAAAGCTGCTTCTGAATGTTTTGCTGCACAGAGTTGGGCAGTTACAGAATGAGTAAAGGATTTGGGTTGGAAGGGAGTTTAAAACTCATCACTGTCCCTTGCCATAGGCAGGGACATCTTCCACTAGACCAGGTTGCTCCAGGCCTCATCCAACCTGGCCTTGCATACTTCCAGGGATCCAGGGGCAGCCACAGCTTCTCTGGGCAATCTGTGCCAGGGCCTCAGCACCCTCACAGGGAAGAATTTCTTCCCAATATCCCATCTAACTCTGCTCTCTGGCAGTGGGAAGCCAGTTCCCCTTGTCTTGTCCCTCCAGGCCCTTGTCCAAAGTCCCTCTAGCTTTCTTGGAACCCCTTTAGGCACTGTGACTCTAAGCTCTCCCTGGATCCTTCTCTTCTCCAGACTGAACATCCCCAGCTGTCACAGCCTGTCTCCCTAGGAGATGAGGTTTGTGAGTTGGCTCATCTGCACAACTTCCTCCAGCTGCTCTGGGATTCCCATGTGATGGGGTTGTGCCTTTGGCAGTGCTTTGCACTGCACATCTTCCCTTTCCGAAGATGAACTCCACCCTTCTGGTCCTGGGCTGTTGTCTCAGCTTCTGCAGTTCAGTCTGTCCCTCACCAGCCCAGGTGGTGCCTCTCCTGTTACCTTTGACCCCCTCCCCTGGCGGCCCCAGGCTGCAGCTCCCCATCCTGTCTGGTGGCTCTGCAGTGAGTTGTCCATTCCTGAACTGCTTTGGTCTCTGGAGTGTCCAGGCTGGGCTCCTGCAGCCCTGTGCAAGTCTGGTGCTTCAGAGCCACCACCAACCCCCAGTGCTGCAGTTGGATTTGCTGCCCAGGCTGTTCCCATGCTTAGGAACTCTGGCTGAGCTGCTGTGTTCCCCTGGAATGGGAGGAGACCTCCCCGGAAGACTTTTTTCCTTTGCAAAAGTGGGTTTGTTCTCAGGGCATCTTCCACCTGCTGCCACGTAGGTTTATCTCAGGCGCATTCTGGGAAGGGGCTGCTTGGTACCTCATGCTTCTCCCTGCTATCAGTGTCCTGGCCAAGGTGACTCCAGATTTTGAATAAACAGAATGAAGTTACAGGGAGAAGCAGTCCTAGAACATTAGTGATTTCTGCAGTCCCTGAGAGCCTGTGCTGAGGCAGCTTTGCTTGGTGGCATTAAAACCAGTTTGTCTCAACTGCCATGTGCTGTCACCCTATTCCTGCTGCCAGGCATCCATCTCCAGAGGGTTTGGTTCTAAACTTTGTTCCTGGTCATTAAGGTTTGTGATGCAGGAGTTCCCCCAGTCTCTGTGGAGTCCACAAGATGGCTCTGATGTGTGGTGACCTCACATTAGCAACCTGTATTGAGCAGTTATTTTCTGTGTGCTCTGTTGATGTTTTATCATGCTGATTTTTACTCAAAATGCTCTGTGGTGGGTCCTGTGCCACAGCAAAGGCCCTTAGAGCTGCAGGTGTTTGCCTTACCTTGCTGCAGCTGCTCAGGGAACAGATCCAGGGGTTCTGCTGTGGCTGCCTGGCAGGTTCAGTGCTGGCAGCTCACCAGGAACATAGAGGAGCACAGGATCCTGCAAGCTGTGCAGGGAGACATCCTGGTCACCTCTGCAGAGCCAGTGGAGGCTCTGGCCTGGCTGCCCCAGGGGCCCCAGGATGGTCAGAGACAGGGGTGCCTGAGCTCTGGGGGCCAGTGAGAGACCCCTCCTGGCAGCAATGGGGTCTGCTGCCCACAGAGCTTGTGGCTCCCATGGAATCCTGGGGCAGGTGGGACAGCTCCAGGCTGTGGGGGAAGGAGGGACTGGGGGAAAGAACAAATGTGGGAAACAGACACAAAAGGGGCCAGTTGTGTGTAAAAAGACAAGACAAAATGGATCACTACAGA
The DNA here is from genome assembly GCA_013399195.1 of Dicrurus megarhynchus. Taxonomy (NCBI): domain Eukaryota; kingdom Metazoa; phylum Chordata; class Aves; order Passeriformes; family Dicruridae; genus Dicrurus; species Dicrurus megarhynchus. The sequence continues at coordinate 25,096 of VXAD01012537.1, forward strand.
GCGCTCTTCCTTTCCACTGGTTTGCCATGTGCATGGGCTCTTTCTGCTACACAGGGAGAGCCCACCTTTATAGCCCACCCTTCCATCAGTGTTTTACAGCCCAGGGACTTCACTCCTGCAGGAGCAGACACAGGTATTGACACCCCTTGTATGAGCCGTGCATCAGGGAGGAGCTGCCTCTTGACAGACCTTGACAAAAGGTGCAGCTCTATGGGTGCTGTAAGGCAGGTGAGCTCAGGGGCATGACTGGTACCCCTGTCCCTCCAGCAGACACAGACTGTCTCCAGAGACTCATGTCTACTCTGTGTGAGACTCCTCAGAAGAGCTGTCCTGGGGAAACTGGGAACCACAGGCCAAAGCCTTGCAGTGATCCAAGACCACAGGGACAAATGTTCTCCTCCCCACCCCACCTTCCCCTCCAGGAAAGAACCAAGGACCAAGACCACACCTGTATTTTCTGGTCTTTTAGTTTGAAAAAAGTATTGATTGAAAGTGTACAACTGAACATGGGGTGGCCACAGCACCACCGCCAGATTGTTTCACAAATAAAAACAGAAAGGGCCTTAAATAATCGGGTGCAGATTAAAAAAACCTCAACAGTGAAAAAGTTCTTCCCTCTGAACAGAAATTCACAGGCACAGAAATGGCAACAACCACATGGAGACAATGGGGGGGACATCCTCCTCCTCACCACGGACTCTGCGATGCAGCGCTCCCAGGCGCAGCTCCATCCTCGCTCCCTCTTTGGAATGGTTACGGATGAACAGTGCGACATGCCCTTGCTAACCAGACCCGCCCCCACCCCCCGACCAGGACACGGACAAACAAGGCCTCTGCTAAGGCTAAAAAAAGGACAAGACTTGGAGTCTTGAGTTCAGCATGGGTAAGAAACGAGAGTCTGGTGAGCACAGCCCAGTCCCCAGGTGGGCACGGCTACTCCAGTCTGGCCTTCTTGGTGCTGTCCCCACCGTTCTCCTCCGCTGGTGCCGCCGCCTCCCCCAGTTTCCGCTTCCCACTCTCAGCAGGTGGGTGTGTGTTACGGGGTTTGAAGCTGATAATGATGCAGGTCATGTTATCGCAGCCGGTGCCATCCCCTGAGGTGTCTGGAGCCAAGCACTGATCCAGCAGCTGGGGAGGGACAGGGCAAGTCAGCAGAGAGAACAGATACACACTGGGACCACCTGAGGCACTGGGCCCATTCTGGCATCTGACAGTGGCTCAGGGGCTGCCAGGCCAGACCTGTGCAGGAGGAGTCAAATGCTGTTCCCACTGGACAAGGGACAGAGATAGCCTTGGCAGCTCCAGGTTTCTGAATGTGGGCAGAAACTCCTTTGGCTGGACAGCACCCCTGAGGTCAGACACTGGCCCCATCTGAGGGAGCGGGAGGGCAGAGCCAGGCACCGAGCTGGGACGCAGGAATGCCACGTTGCTGGAGGGACGGCAGAGCTCCCGATCTTACCTCTTCTACAATTGAGGAGAGTGGCCGCAGGACTCCGTTCTCATCCTTCTGGGTGATCTTCGACTGGATGAAATCCACCACTTCCTGGCTGCTCATCACATTCCTGCAGAGCAGAGAGGTCAGAAAGGCAGGCAAAGGGAGCACACATGCCACAGTGTCCAACAGGCCTTCCTCAGGCCCAGCTCTGGAGAAAGGCTGGAGCAGTGGCGCCCCAGAGGCACAACGGCTCCCTCACCACTCACCAGATTCCATCACAGGCAATGACCATGAAGTCGTGGTCATCATTTATAGTCAGCACTTTGATGTCAGGCAAGGCAGAGATCATCTGCTCTTCTGGAGGGAGGTTCTTGTTCCGCTTGTAGAAGTGATCCCCTGTGGTTGGGAGGAAGATGTCTGGGCACAGGCAGTGCTGCCTGCCCTCGACAGTGAGCAGCACTGCCCTGCCCCAGGGCATTCCCGGTGGGATCAGTGAGTGCTCCCACAGCCTGGATCAGGCTGTGGCCATGAGGCAGAGGAACCACTGCAGGTTCCAGGTGTGAGCTCTGGCAAGCCCAGGGAAGAGGGTCCTTGGCCAGCTCAGCCTGTCTTTACTCCAAACCAAGTGCCCCTTCCCCAACTCCTGGGGCAACACCAGGCCAACAGCACAGAGCTCCTGTCACCTCTGAAGAGGCTGAGGCTGCCCCATCCCTGGAAGTGTTCAAGGCCAGGCTGGATGGGGCCTGGAACAACCTGCTCTAATGAAGGTGTCCCTGCCCATGGCAGGGGCTGGAATTGGTTGAGCTTTAAGGTCCCTTCCCACCCAAACCACTCCAGGGTTCATTTTCTGATTCAGAGTTCACTTGAGAAAACTGGCCCTCAGCTCTGGCTAGCAGCTTATCAGGAGTCATCCTATGAAGGGACTTCCAGGGCCACCACAAAATAGCAGGTGGGAATGCCGGTGTTCTGTAACCTCAGTACTGGCAGTGCTGTCAGCTTGGCTGTCCTGAGGCCAGCGCTCTAAGGCCAGGCCTGCCACCCTCCCTCCTCCTGCTTACCGATGGCCCTGGAGAGGTTGAGGCCGCCGTTCACCCTTCCGTCCATGGTGACCTTGCCACCAGCATTCTTTATCCTGGCCAGCTCCACCTCATCCTCTGGCTTGTGGTCGTACGACATGTCGACAGCCTTGCCACCCTCGGACACGACACAGCGCGAGTCCCCGGCATTGGCCACAATCAGCTGCTTGCCCCGGATGAGCGCCACGACAGCCGTAGTCCCGCTGTCCGAGCCAGGCTGCAGGAGACAGAATTTTGGTGAGATTTCTTTCTCTGTCTCTGTGTCAGGTCACTAAGGGAACCAGCACCAGCTGCACAGCCCCAGCAGAGTCCCAGATCCCAGGATGCTGCATCTCACCCCATAAGCACACATGGAACAATGGAGAAAGCCCGAGGGAAGTGGGAAACACCAGGAGTGTGTTCACTGAGGGGCAGGATCAGGCAACACCTCCATCCCAGTCTCACGCAGCTCAGTGGGTCAGGATTCTCTGGCGTTCCACATGTCTGTACCCTCCATTCTAATGTGCTAATTCCAGCCCCAGCCCAGCTTGAGCACATCCTCACTTCAAGTCAAGACATCTCCCCAAAGGGAGAAACTGGCACCTTGGAAGCCATGTCCTTTTTACCTGACCTCCTGGGTCCCTGGCCTGCCTGACTGCGCTGTCACAGGCTGAAGAGCCACAGCCCTGGCCTGGTGAGGAGTGATACTGCACTCCAGAGCAGTGGTGCCAGCAGAGCTCTCCTGTTCCTGCCCCGTGCTCTCCCCCCCACACTGCTTTCCAAGCATCCCACACCCAGCAGCAGGCTCAGCCTCTTCCATCTCAACCTGCCGTCCAGATCCAGGCCCATCCCTCAGCTTTTGCACAAACCCAGGCTGTCAGCAGCTCTCTCAGCCCCGGCAGAGGGCACAGGGTGTTCTATCCCCTCATGAACAGGAACAACCCATAGCTGAGTCTCCCAAGTGCCCCTGGCTCCACGCTAAGCTGCAGAACACGAAACCAGGGTGTACACCTCCTCTTTCCCCTCCATGCCGGGTAACAACATTTCCTCCTCTTCATCCTCATCCTCTTCTGCTTCTTCAGTGTCATCTTCATCATCTTCATTCTCTGCCTCTTCACTGCTGTAACCATCCTCATCCTCACTGCATTCCTACAAGAAAGGAGAGATACCACAGGAGTCACACAGGACACTTGGTGCTGTCCCCCCGCTGGTCCCTCCATCCTGGGGACCAATGGTCAGTTCCCCCAGAGGTGTGAGGTGACCTGCCATGTGTCCCCCACACTTGATGGCTACAACCAGAGCAACTGGTATCACTACAGCAGTGGATGAAGGGATGGTGCATGCAGCAGGACCAAGGGCTATCAGCTATGGCTGCTGCAGGATGAGTGCGTGTCCTTCGGGGTTAGCTCAACAATCCCAAACATTCCCATAGGATGGCCTCAAAGGATCAGCCTGTAACACCTGCTCCTAGGAACACACCTAGGATGAGCCAGAAGCTCGTCTCAAGTACCACCATAAGCAATGCATTCTGCCCAGCCAGAAGGCCACTCTGTTCCAGTGCTGTTTCCTACCTCACTGTCTTCCTCCTCTTCCTCAACCTCATCTGACTCATCCTCACTGTCCTCAAAAAATTTGGATTTGGTTGTGCGCTGGGGCTTTCCCGTAGAGGAGCAGGAGGGCCCGGCCTCCCCAGTAGAAGAGGTGACGGCCTCGTCACCTTTGCCTAGTTCAGGCTTCTGCAGAGCAGGGCTGTTGCCTCCAGCGCTGGCTTTGTCTGAGGTGGAGGAAATACCCGTGATTTCTTCGTCTGGCTTCCCGTTCTTCCTCTCCTTGTGGTCGGGAAGCTCCCCTGGGTCAGCCTCTCCATTCATATTTGACTCCCCATCATGCTGCTTGCCTGTCCCCTCCACAGCGCTATCCCCAGCTGCAGCTACAGACTTGGCTTTGAGGTTCTTGGTGCAGTTTTGTCCATAACGTGTGAGAAGCTCCTCGATGGTCATTGTGGCTTCCTCGTGCAGAAGAGCAGCTTCCTCATTATCCACTGCAAATGGAAAAGGGAGGGGACAAGGACAGAAAGGGTCAGAGAGCAGGATACCCGCCCCACTGGGTCCTGTGGTGAGCTGCCCCAGCCTCTGCTGGCAGAGTTCCAACAGTGCTCCCCAGACTGACTCTGAGCACACAGCCAGGCCTGTGCCCTCCCACAGCTCCCAGGTGCTATAGGTGAGCATGATGGGAACAGCAGGGCCACAGTTTTGACCACGGCGCAGCCTGCCAGTGCCCCCATTGCCCCAGACCCGGTGCTACCTGGCCAACTGACAGCACCACAGAGCGTTTACATCAGGCGTAAGGGCGGGTGGTAGCACAGTGTTCACATCAGGTGCACAGCTGGGGGGTAGAGCCTCACTTTCCCAAGCCCAGGCTCCTTGGGAGCCGCAGGGAAGCAGAGTCACCACTTCCATGTGCAGGTTTGGTCACTAATGCTGCAGCTGGGAACAAGAGAGCAGCTGCTCCACGGGCTTGAAATACCTCAGGGATCCCCACCAACTGTCATGTGGGCAGGTACAACAGGTGAGAGCACAGCTCTGGGCACTTCCCAAATGGGACTAGACAGAAAGTGGGATGACTTTCCCCAATGACCATGAGCCAAAGACCACTGCTTCCCTACTGACATCCCCTTGCGTATAGTTTGCTTTGCTATTTAATCCCAAAAGGAAAACAAATACAGATAGCCCAAATGCTCCTGAAAATACAAAAAAATAGAAGGAAAACCCAACCACCCACCCACCCACTTCATCCCTGCCACCTGGAGAAAAACAACCAACAAATTCAGCATTTCCAGACTGACATATTGTTCAAAGTGACACGATCACCTTGCATCTGCCTCAAGGCTGGTCACAAGGTACTCCGCGAGAGCAGCACAGGATTCCACCCCAGGAAACACCTCCTGGGCTGGCAACCACTTGCTGGTGGAACACTTGCTTCTTTGTGGGAAGAAGAATTGCTGAAGAGACTGGGATCTGCTTCAATCCTACCTGCAGCTGGTGGCTGCCACCAGCCAGGGAGAGCTGAGCACTGCACACAATTTCCCTTCCACAACTGAGCCCAGCTCAGAGTTCCTGACACATCCTGGAACCCTGCAACCCATAGAGGAAGCTCTGTAGAAAATGGTGACAGGCTGTTTTGTTATCCATAGCATTAAGCTCCCAAATGGATAAGGGTTTTCCTAGCACCAGCCCAAAGCCATGGACAATACTAAGGGGCAGTAGCTCAATTCAGCCAAAATTTAACTGAGAAACTGGGACAGAAAACCTTGTGCCCAAGGAGACCTGACCCTTCTGCTCTACATCCCTGTCCTGGAGCTGCAGCCTTGTCTGTTCAGTGGCATCTGACTTACCATCATCTTCATCAGCAACTTTCTCCTTCTCATCTTCATCGTCCTGTGGCCGCCCAGCCATTTGAGAGAGCTCCTTAATCACCTCCTCTGTGGTGAGCTTGGCATCAATGGCCAAGAATGCATCTTCCAGGGCCTGTGTGTGAACACAGACATGAGTGGGCAGCTGCCCCTTCCCTGTGGGATGCCTGCCTGCCATACTGTGCGATCCAGTCTCCTCCAGCTTGCACACCATAACAAATCACAGCACGGCTGCAGCTGGCAGGAACCTACAGGGTTCTCCTGATCCGACCCCCTGCTCCAGCAGGGACGCCCAGAGTCAGTTGCCCAGGACTATGCCCAGACAGATTCTGAACAGCTCCAAGAATGGAGACTCCATCACCTCCCTGGACAACCCACACCCAACACAAGGGCTTTCCTCTGTGTTGGCACTTACTCAGTCCAGGGCAGAGCTGGCTCCTTACCTTTTGCAGTTTGCCTTCTTTGTAGGCCTTCTGGTCTTTGATGATCTCAGGGAGGTACTTGGCACAGTACAGGGCAACTTCTTCTCCTGAAAAAGAGGAGAAGCTATTTAAAGTGGCTGATCCTTCCAGACAGAACCTGCTCTTGAGCAACTGAATTCCCAAGGTAAATCCTGGGAGACAAACCAGAGCTGTGTCACAGAATGGGGATCCCGCTCATACCTTCCCAGTAGGATGTGCAGATGGCCCTGGCAAACCTCAAAGAGCTCTAAACCACCAGGTTTGGCCAATGCTGTGAGCTTCCCAAGAGGGAGCTTAGGCCCACAATAACATTTAGGCTGACTCTTTAGGTCCAGCCTACCTGGAAATCTTTAATTTCACATGTCAGTGAAAGCAGAAGGAAAGGGAAGCTTTTGCTCACTGTAGACTCTCTTGGAGCATTACCAATGTGCAGTGAGCACATAAAAAGTGTTCTGTGTTCTAGTGTGTGTTCCAGACCAATGGCAATGAGATCCCAGAGATTTAGATGAACCTTTCAGGAGACAGGGCAGTCACCTTGGTACAGGAAAGAGCACAGCAAGATAAACAGCAGCCAGAACACTGTGCCAAGAGCACAGGGGATAACCAGGGCTGAGTAAGAACTCAAGTCAAGTGCTCATCCTAGAGCAGCTGAGAGATTTTTAAAAGCCAGAAACTCCCCCAGCTTGGTAAGTAATGGTGTCAGGTATGGAATAGGGCATGGGATGCATTTGTTTAGAACCTGAAGGTGCTATTAAGAGAGAAGGAAGAGTAAATAGTGAGGGATGATGAATTTCTGTAGTTTATCTTGAACAGGGCCAGAAAGAGTAGTGTGAATTGTAAGAGATCAGACTAGTCATTGAGGTTTTCATAGGAGCAAAGAACAGTGTAGGACACGGGAACGTGGCTCACACATCACGAAGAAGAAAAATTAGAACCAGAAACTGATAAAAAAATGAAATGACTGCACAGAAAGAGGGAGAGGAACAGGGCAAGCTGCAGGCAGGTGGAGGGTCCCACTGCAAGGTCCAGGAACATCTTGAGGCTGTGCTGGACCAGTCATTCCCTGTCGCAGTACAAAGAAGTTGCGGTGTGGGTGGCTGCGCACAGCATTCCAGAGCCTACCTGCACTGGGGCTTTCCTGTGGCTGTAGGTACAACCAGAGCCATGTGGGCTCCTTTCCTTTGGGCTACAGGACCATTTTCATACAGGAGGGTTTTTCACAGGACGGACCAGCCACACAACTCCTGATCCTCCTGCTGCACATCCCAACTTTCCTGCCCTTCTCCGAGCCCAACAGAGACTGTGTGGGCAGCTGGGCACGACAAAGAGTTGTGCAGGCAGGAGCAAAGGTCTGTGAAGGAATGGGGAGCAAGGGAAGTGAGGGAAAGCAGCAGCCAGCCAGCCATCAGTTCAGCAGAGGGAATGCAGTGGGAAGCAGAGAAGTGGGGAGAAGGACAGAAAGAGCACACAAGGGACTTTTCCAATGTACCTGCAGAGAAGGGATCAAGTGGTCATTGACAGAGAACAGAAACAGCAAAATGGCTGCTGCTAACACAGTGCTACAAAGCATTCCATGGTACAGATCCAGGGAACAAAGAGACTGAGTCTGACCTGGGAACACTGGAGAGGACCTGTGACAAGGGCCTAGAGTGACAGGACAAGGGGGAATGGCTCCACGTTGACAGAGGGCAGTGTTAGATGGGATATTAGGAAGAAAGTCTTGCCTGTGAGGGTTGTGAGGCCTTGGCCATTCTGTGTTTTCTCCAAAAAAAACCTCTTGGAGGAAGGCAAAAAATTGTTAGTTGTCTCCATGAGATGGAACCTGAAGGATAGTGATGGCCTCAGTGCAGAGCCCAAGTGCCAGATGAGGCTCAAGGTCAGCACTGGAGTAACAGATCTCTCAAACACCACTAATCACTGTAGAGCCCAGCAAACAGCAGGACCCAACACCAGCCTTTAACAGGTACAGCACAAAAAAGAGTATGGTGTGAGTCAGGTACACTGCTCTTGGGAACACCTGAGCCACCAGTGTGACCTGCAGCTGTTAACAGACACAAATCCCCTCTAACATGCTCTGGGCTATCCATTACTAGCTCCAACCCTTCCAGCCCCATGGTGGGTGCCAAGAAAGGACTCTTGTGATTTAACCCCAGATGGCAACTAAGCACCACCCAGCCCCTTGCCCACCTCTCATGGAACCGGGGAATGGATTGAAAGAGTAAAAGGCAGGAAACCCTTGAGTTGAGAGAAGTTTAAAACAATAAGAGTAATTATAATTTTTAAAAAACAGTGAAAAGGAAAATAACAGAGAGAAATAACCCTCAGGACAGACGAGCAATGCAAGATAGGTGTCAATGAAGACACATTATTAAAAGAAAGGCTAAAGCACAAGTAGACAGCAACAGAGACTGATCAAACACAGCCCCCCGCCTCGAGGGGCAGAGTGCCCAAATATCATTCTCCAGAATCTGGGGGGCAGGAAGGCCAGAGCACATAAAAAAGAAGCTGGGGAAGGCAAAAAACTGGCCCAGCAGCATCTTTCAAGTACTGGAAGGCTTGTCCACAAGGGGGAAACACAAGAGAAAAACTGATGAATGAAATAGAAAATGCTAATATGTAAAAAACCCCCCAAACTCACCCTTTTTCAAATAACACAGTAATAAAAACTTTTCCCAACTTATCTGGAGCAGGAAGCTTATGGGAGAGTTTCAGTCTGAGAGATGAGCAAGGTATATAAGAGACGCTAAATTCAGTTTTTAGACTGGCAGCTAATAAAGCTTAGCAAGGTTCTCACCCAAAACCTTACTCTTACATGGGAGAGACCTGAGAAATTGTTTCAAACTGAAGAACTAACACATTAATAAAATCACATAATAGCAGGGATGGGCAAGAGCTGTTCTTCTAAGTCAGATTCAACTATATCCATATCCATCCTGATATGGTTTGTCTAGGAAGAGCTGTAGAGATTCAATCACTAGAAATCTAAAATATGAGTTAGAAACTCATGCCAGTGCTTTGCCATTCCATGCCTTTCCCTAATGTCTATCTTGAATCTTCCCTATTGTATTTAAGAATCCCAAACACAATACTTCATGTCCTACACTAACAGGAATGCCCTGAGTGTCCAAAGTCTCTCTAAAACCCATGGAATAAGACCTTGGCAGCTGAGAAACCAACACACTGAGCTCAGAGGGGAACAGATGGTTTGATACTAGTCATTCTTCACCCATTTTTGGTAGATGCTCCTTATCTATATTTTTGCCTGACACACACAAACAGCTCCCGAGGTGAGTAGCTCCTGACCCCTTCATCCCATTTCCTTGTCATTCTCTGCCTCTCAGCACCAACCCATCATCCCCACGTTCTCAAAGATACCCTTCAGGACATCAGTGACTGTTCCACATGGGTCTCTGCACACTCTAAGATGAAGTTCAGGAAAAAAATAATTTCAGAACATAAAATACGTTCTTCAGACTGAGATGACATCTTTGGAAGAGCTACTTGATATATTTGCAGCAGTGACAGTCACAAACTGGCCACTGTGTTATAGAGCCAATGAACAGGAGGAAAGGCAGTTCAGTTAATCTGTTTCACACAGATTTTCAAAGAGCTTTCAAATAAATCATCAAATGTTTTTCATACTAAGCTGCCACAAGAAAAGCAGGGAGGTTGGATAGGAGCAGTTTTCAGAATGGAGAACAGCCACTGGGAGAGCTCTTTGAAAAGCTGTGTTGTTCAAAATCTACATAAATTAGCAGGAAAAGAGGTCAGTAAAACATGATGGATCACTCAGGATGATCAAAATTAAAATAATTTGCAGGATTTAGCAGCAGGATCTTGAGCTCTTACATGATATTGGCAAAGTAAATTCTGTAATAATATTAGCAATAATATGTAATAGCAATATTCAGTCATACAAGCAGAGACAAGCCTAGGGCTCCTCTGACTGGAAAAAAAGACATGGAGTCCAAATTAGTAAAAGTGAAAAGTACTACCAGAGCGATTATTCACTCATTCCTTGTGTCACGGATACCGCAGTGAAATGATCAGGCAGCAGATTTAACCATATCTTTTTCAAATAATGATTCTATGCAAAATGCACAGTGCAAACAATCACCAAACACAGAAACCTTCTTAAAATGCAATTAGACAAATTTGTGAAGAGGTAGTTCATCCAGAAGACTCCAGCATGTCTCCAGGATGGAATGGCTGCAATCTCCAGTTCCAGGAACCCTTACTTGGGGAATGGATCTGCCTGTTTTGATTTTCACTCTTTCCTTGGGCAACCACCAGAACACACTGCCTAGAGTCAATCTCAGGTGATTTTTCTTACCACTTTTTCTTCTGTGACTCTCCTGCCCAGTTTATCCACCACAAAAACAGTCATTCTCAACAGGTATAAAAAATGGAATATAAATCTGATTTCAATTTCAGATCAAACCCTGACCTTCCTTCTAGGACCCCTAAGAGGCTCAGAACCTCTGTTGATGGTATCTATAAAAGAAAATGCTTCTCATCAAAGAGCAGAATTCCTAACAATAGATGGATGCCCCAGCAGCCACGGACAGCCCAGAGGGGTCACACTGAAGGACAGGACAGAGCAAAGCGGACGCAGTTACCTCCATGTCCATCGTAGACAGAGAACATGGCTGTTTCACTGTCCAGCTCGGGAATGCAGTTGTGGGCATCCTGAAAGAGAGAGCAAAGGTCTGGAATGACAGGGATTGCATTAGACCCACAGAAAATCATAGAACCACAGATTTGTTTGGGTTGGAAAAACCCTCTGAGACCACTGAGTCCAACCATTGCCCCAGCACTGCCAACCCAGACTGCTGTCCCATGCCCCTAAGTGCCCTGTGCCAGGGCTGGACAAACCTTTCCATGAAGAAATTGCTCACAATAGTCAACCTGCACCTGCCCTGGCACAGTTGGGGCTATTTCCTCTTCCCCCATCCGTTGTTTCCTGGGAGACAAGCATGACCCCCACCTGGCTGTATTCTCTTGTCAAGGAGTTGTAGAGAGCAAGAAGGTCCCCCTGATCCTCCTTTACTCCAGGCTGAGCCCTCCCCAACTCCCTCAGCCACTCCTCATCGGACTCACGCTCCAGACCCTTCCCTAGCTCCATTCCCATCTCTGGACAAAACACAAAGGTCAATAACACAAGCCATGTACACTGCATAGCCCTTCTTTCCGTAAGATCTCTGTGGAACAGCCAGCTTTGAGAAAGGCACCCCCGTGATTTTACGGCCAAGAGCCTGAACTCCTTCCTCTATGGGCAAGCAAACCCACCTTGGCTATTGCAATGCAGAGCCTGGAACAGATGGCCAGGCTGCACCTTTCTCCTGAGCCCTTCCCCTGCTCAGCTAACCTCCTGACATTCCATCAAGTCTAGCCCTCACTCATCACCCCGCCACCTGGCACATCCCACACACTTGTGTTCAGGAAGAACATGTATCCTGTGATATGTTCAACAAAGTGATCTTTTCTGTGGTTCATCACCTCAAATGTGCTACAATTGCCTCAAAACGCTGTGCTTACTCCAAGACAGCAGGCTCAAATATCTGGATGTGTCCATGCTGCCAGCAATACTCCAAAATTTACACACACACGGAACTAGATCACAGCTGAGCAACCACTGAGCTCTACTGCTTTTTTTTTTTTATTCCTTGGATAAGGTCTCTTTGCTTTCCAGAGTTCCAGTGTCTTGTGGAAGAGAACTTTATTCCTTGCTTAGGAAAACAGGAACAGAGAGGTTCTGGGGATAGCACTCATTGCAATGAAACTGCTGGCACTGGGATGAAAAGAGCTTCTAAACAGGCAAGTGACCATCTGAGTTCAAAACGAGTAATGACTGAATGGTAATGCAGGAAATTTCCCCAGCCCTCACTGGAGAGAGCAAATGAAAACAGGGATAAACCAAGAAGCAGCATTTTAGTGCTCACTTTTCTAAGCACTCACAGAAGCCAGTGAGACAGTGAACCCTCAGCACGGTAACTGGGATAAGTCTCAGGTGACCAAACAGCAGTGTAATTAAAGAGATGCAAATGCTGCTGGGGAGAAAACCCAGCACTGGCACCACAAATGGTCTGTACTGCCCTTGCTGAGCCCCCACTGCAGCCTGTCCTGCTCTGTCCCCTCACTGAGCCCTGATCCCAAGGGGGCAGATGGGCACAACTGGCACATGCAGGCGGGAGGGCTCAGCTCCCACACTGTGCACGGGGCTTGCCCTGCCCTGCTCCAAGCACAACTGCTGGTGGATCTGCACACAGGGCAAAGCCAGGTCCTGGCATCGCCAATGCCACGAGCAGAGCAGTGAAACTACCATGTGCTGCCAGTTACCAGCCTCCAGTGCAGCCCCAGCCCTGGTCAGTGAGTTGCCGTGACTGTCATGCTGTGCACTGAAAGAGTTCACAAAGGTTCCAAAAGTCTGCTCCCTGCTATCCCTGGGATCCCTCACTCTCCCCAGTTACCTGAGCGGTTACTGTAACAGTGGTGAAAAACAGTGTGTCTGAAAATCAAACATCCAATTCAGCTGAAATGAGTAGGCAAATTAATAAATTAACCTGAGAGTTAATTTAACAAATCTCCATACTTTGAACCAAGCTCTTACAGTTTTTGAAGCAAGGGCTTTTGTTCCGAGCCTGGGAGAGGAATGAAGCTGCAAACTGGGCTGTTGGTGTCTCACTGTGGGGGTACAGAGAGGAGCGAAGGGTTTGGAGAAGCCCCATCCAACCACATCCTGCGCCTCCCGCTGTGTCCCAGAGCGCTCCTCCAGACCATAAAACTGACTTCAGCCCTTTCCTTTGTTGCTTCTAGTACCTAATACAATTTTTTTTTTTTTGTATCCTTTTCCTTCGGGTCCCTCATCTGCCCCAAACATTTCCTTACTCCCAAAGCAACCTCTCTGGACTAAGTTACAGTATTTCTTCAGAGCCCTGTACATCCACCTCACTGGAAGGCTCCTAAAACCCAAGTACAAGGTGATAAAAGGCTCCTTTACACCCAAAATACCTGTGTCTTACCACGTGCACACTCTGACTGCCTTCACCAACACACACAGAACTACAGCATTAAGCACCAACATTTGCTCAGAACTTTCTCCAAGGCCTGCAGAAGAGCAAAAGTGCAACTGAATGTGAAGAAAACAAAAAAACA
>VXAD01012546.1:0-149529 GCA_013399195.1 Dicrurus megarhynchus
AAACACTGTTAAAACCACAGAAGGGCTTTGCCATGAGATAAGCACAGAAAAGAGCAGTGGAATGGTGATGGCTCCAGGCCTGGCAAGGTCTGGCTGGCACATCCTGAGTAATATACCCAGAGAAGGGTCCCCACTGCAGCAAACTGTGTGGAGAGGCAACTGCTTGTACACATTTCATTGGCCAGACAGGGATCACCCTGAGTTATGGGACAGATGTCATCTGCAACCACCAATAAACACAGAAGCACAACCCCTCATGCCAGAATATGCCCTGAATATGNCTGCACCGCGGGGGGGGGAGGGAAATCCTGGGAAGGAGGGGGGGGGGGGGGTGTGGGGAGAAGGTGTTTTTTATGATTTGTTTTCCTTCTCATTATTCTGTTCTGGTTTTGATAGGTAATAAATTCAGTTAATATCACCAAGCTGAGTCTTTTTTTTACTGGGACAATAATTGGTTTGTCATCTCTCTCAGTCCTTATCTCATGAGCCATTTTTTTATACTTTCTCTGCCCTGTCCTCATGTGAAGGGGACTGAGAGAGTGGCTTTGGTGGGTGCCTGGCACCCAGACAGGGTCAACCCACCACACTATGAACAATAAAATCTGTGCTTCTTGGACCACCTTGCCATGCTGTTGAAGCAGTGGGCAAGGCCATCATTACAGCATTTTCCTTTATTTTAATGTGTGAAGAACCAAGTAGTTTTCCACCATCATTCTAATTAATTAACATTTTCTAAGGCAATAACCAAACATTCTGTAAGCCTTTGCACATGCTGTGAGACAAGTCACACGTGTCTCTCAGGTCATGCCTGAAATCCTACAGAAACACCTCCAACACAGCGCAGCATCATGGAGCTATAGAGCATGCCATCGTGAGGGTATAGATTTAACTGCATGATTGGATCCAAAACAATGCCCCAGGATTTCTTACAAAGCTCCCCCAGCATCCTCTAAGGCAGGCACTTTGCCATCCAGACCCATCCAGGCTCATGCAGGCCTGTGGTGCGGCTCTGCAGCGGCGACGGGCTGCAGCTCTCACACACTGGCTGGGTCCTGCCTGTTGAAACTTGGTTTGCAGAGGGGCAAGCAAAAAGTAAACAATCTGTGTGTAACATTCCCAGTTCTGCGGGAAATGCAGCCCCTTTAATGATCCAGCAGCTGGAACAAATGACTGCTCACTCATAACATACACATTGCAGTTGTCATAGAAACACACTTAGCAACAAAGAATCCTTGACCTTTTCCCCATCTGTTTTGAATCTTCACAAAGGCACACTAATTTCTATATATTGATTTTTCCTGTTTTTTCTTTTTTCTGCCCACCCAAATGCCACATTTTGTGTGGCTCCCAGACACCAGCAGGAGTCTTCCATAACTTCAGGGGTAGTACTGCAGAGGTCCTGTCTCTCCTTACCCCTGTTCAGTGTGAGGCACCAGCTAGTTCCTGACAAAAAGTGTAGACTGGATGTTAGAAAACATTTCTTCACTGAAAATGTGGTCAAGCCCTGGAAAAGGCTGCCCATGGCAGTGGAGTCCCCATCCCTGGAGGCATTTAAAAGCCATGGGCTAGTGGTGGGCTTGTCAAAGCTGGTGGAATGGTTGGACTTGATGGTCTGAGAGGACTTTTACAGCTTAAACAATGCTGTGATTCTATATAAAGATAACTGCAAATTAGGCTGTGCAACTGGCTACTCCACCTCAACCCAGAAACCTGAAAAACAATCTGTTTCAGTTTGGGAAGAGCAAGGGGAGCTCAGGGCTCTGTGGTTTTGGATTAACCAGTGCAGGAAGAATCCGTAATTAAATCAGAGCACCGCCTTCAAATGGATGCAGACCATCCAGAAAACAAGAATATATTATCAAAGGCCAACGTGTGTGTAGCAACACCACTGTGATGAGAACAGCCTTGCTACAAAGGGCATCACTAAATTCCAGGAAGAAACAGAGATGGATGAAATTAATCCAGACTCTGAGTAATGGTGAAATCACTGCATGTTCTGAGGGCACAGAGATTTTAGAAAAAGCCTGTCTGATGTGATCACATTAGCCATCAAATCAGATCCCCAGAGTTTGGGTGTTTTTCAGCACGTATCATCACCATGTTTGCCATTTGAGATAAATAGAATAAAATTAATCACAATTTATCTTAAAATAATAAAAGAGAAAATAAGTATTTTTCCTATTTAAGTAATTTTGGAAAGATTCTAGTGCTTGGTTTACTTTTTTTTTTTTAATTTTACACCTTCTCTCAAATTGATGATGTTTACAGTAGGATATTTTCTTTTCTCCTCTTCTCTCCTCTCCCCAAAAAAATATGTAATGAGAAAAAGAAAATAATTCTGCACACACATGCATAAACAGACACACAGAACTTGAACATCTGCAAAGAAAATAAAAAAGAACTTTGAAATACCTAGTGCTTCTAAAGTAAAATTATTAAATACATAATTTTCCCATTAAAACAGATTTTGAAACATTTTCAAATTATTACCCATCTTAAATGTGTTCTGAATTACACAACAGAGAAAGGATTGTGTAACAGCAATGACAAGGCACTGGCAGCTTTATCAATTCTCCCAAAGCAGTGGATCAGTGTTAATATTCAAAACTTTTCCTGCAACACCACACTTTCTTAATTTTTATCTGGAAAGGAACAGTATGGGTAGCTGTGATTTTGGAGGTTGGTTAGGGATCACCTCCTGGGTCATTTGTTGTCTGAAGACCTCAGCTTAAGTAATGCTGGTGAAGGAAACTTTTGTCTTGGTTGGAGAAAAATAACATGGCTACAAGTCACCTTCCATTTTATCTGCTCTGAGTGTACTAAAAGGTAAATAAGGGACATACAGAGCTGTGGGAAAGCATGGAGGAAAAAAATGCATTTTTAGAGTTGAGAAGTCCTGAGTTCTAAGCTCGAGGTGGTTTTTCTCCAGTTCAACTAAAAACAGATGGTGCATGTGTGGGTCTAATGTGGTTTTTTATGCATTAATAAATTGCATTAACAAATGCAATGAAAAACAAGCAGAGCGGGTGAAAGAAGAGCATGTCAGTGTAGAGAGAGAAGAGGTGGATTTTCAGAGCTGATGATTGCTGATTTTTACATGAGCTGGCTCGTGTTCAACATTTTTTTAAATGTTTGGGTATGTGTCTAAATGGAGATACCAAAATCATGGCTTGGGCTCCCATTTGAAATTTATCATAGTGGTGTATCTGCAAATCAGGTCCTGAACGTTGATTTTGGGCAGCTCTTTCTGAAGAACTCGCAATCAGAATCTCAAAATTGATTGCTTTGGCTAGCACTGGCCTCAAGTCTAATTCCATTTGTTAATACAGGCCAGAATCCTCTGAAATCCTCTGGCAGGTTGGATGGGGCTCTGACCAACCCGGCCGGGTGAAGGTGTCCCTGTCCATGGCAGGCGTTGGAATGAGAAGATCTTTAAGGTCTCTCCTGACCCAAACCATTTTGTGATTCTGTGATTGATTCTGTGATTCTGTGATTCTGTGCTTCTGTGATTCTGTGATTCTGTGATTGATTCTGTGATTCTGTGATTCTGTGATTGGTTCTGTGCTTCTGTGCTTCTGTGATTCTGTGATTGATTCTGTGATTGATTCTGTAATTCTGTGATTGATTCTGTGATTCTGTGATTCTGTGATTCTGTGATTGGTTCTGTGATTCTGTGATTCTGTGATTCTGTGATCTAGCCCACCTTTACATCACCAGAGGCTGAAGCTGAGTTTTCCATGTGCTTTCATGGAGCTTGGCCCAGCCCTCTGCTCAGACAGCTGAATGACCACGCCTGATCCAGTTCAATGATCCAGTTCTTCAGTTCTACAGCACTTTTAATCTTGCTGGTGTTTAAGCTGCGAGCGTGAAAAACAGTTACAGCAATTGCAGATACTCCTGTTTACAGGGATTTAAGGAAACCCTCAGCATAAAATTCACCAAGCAGCATCTTGCTATTGGAGCAGGTACATTTTAAACACCATTAAACCTGGTGGAAATCACAGCACACAACCTCACATAAACCTTTTGGCAAACTTAAATGGGGAGGCAAATTCCTCTGCAGAATGGGTGGGCCATTGTGGCACAGATTCTCCACCTTTTGTCCCTCCCCATAACACCCAATCAGTTAATCATGCCCACAATACTCTTAAAATATGCCACCAAAAATTCTGCTCAGTTCCCCAACTCTCTTCCCCACACATCCTATAACAGGTCTTGTATTCATGCAGGCAACACAAGGCCACAGAGAACCCTGTAACATTTAGTCTGAAACGTTTCTGGGGACAATTTATTTGGTTGTCTCCCTTGGTGAGGTTCAGAGGAGGGACAATGGGATGATTCTTTTCCTTTGATGGTCTCAGGAGTAACCAATTGTGTGTCCTTCTTCACCTCACCCTCTGCAGAGCTCTGCTTACCATCATTTGCCTTTAGTGAAGAAAAAACTAAAAAAAAGGCAACCTAAAATTTCCCTTCCTGCTGCAAATAATACATAGAGCATCTGTGCTGGAAAGAGAATATTTGCAGTGGACAGTGAGTTCATTCTCTGTACAAACTGGAAAGGCCAGGCCAGTCCTGGCATGAGATGAGTCACATCTACTGCCTGCTGCCCCCCAGGCAATATTTAACTGTTCAGCCTCACAGACCCTGGTTCCAGCACTCCCAACGGGGTCAGCAGAGCCACCTTGAAACAAAGTTCTTTGTTGTCTTCATCAAAATTTCATCCTGGACCGAAACAGGGAAAGGTAATTTATTCATTTGAAATGATTGTACAAAATAATTGCATTTAAAATGCTTGCCATAATCCTCAGGGCATGAAACATGGGCCTTGGAAGAACAGCCCTAGAGCTCCTCTGTGTTTTTAAGGGCTAGTGAGGGCTCAGGGACTGGTAGTATCTGCTGTGTGTGGAGAAATAGCCAAGCTTTCTGACACAGAAGCTCTTCTCTGAGCCTGAAAGAGAAGCAGGAACTGTCAGTGTTAAATTCGGGTGGAGAACAACTGTTCTGTGTTACACTTGATATGGTAAGCAGTTAAATCATCTGTACAGCAAAAATTAGTGTTCACAGGGAAAAAGGTGATAATCTCCTATGGGGAAAAGCAGAGCCAGGTGACTCATCACCTTTAGGAAATGTGGCAAAGGGAGAAGTAAAACAAAGCACACTTCAAGCCAGTGTTTTTCCTGAATCCAGGATTTATAGTGTTTGGTGCAGTTTTGAATTCCAGTGCAGACATTTGTTTTTCGAATGATTTTGTGTGGAGTTGTTTGGAAGGAGTGGGGTGTAGACGAGCTTTTCCTCGAGATTCAGGACTGGGAGGCCAGAGCTAGAATGGTTATTCAGTGAGAAAGCCCCTCTCCCTGACAGCCTGGTGCTTCTGTCCCTCACTGCCTTCCTTTAGAAGCCTGTGCTTCTGCACAAAACTTCCAGGAGAACACATTTTGCACGGGAGGACATACCTTGCATTCAGGTATTTCCCAGGTGTCTTACAAGAAAAACGTCCAAGTTTTGAAGGCTGCATCATGAAGGTAATTTATTGTGATGGCTGTGAAAATATGTTTTCAAACATACCCACTCTGCCAGGACAGCCTGGCTTCATCCAAAGTGTTGGCTTTTGGGGGAAAGTTTCCAGGAGCTGGGGAATACTTTGAAATTTACAGAAATATAGCAAAATACATGGAAAATCATTGTGTATAAAAGACAGTTAGCACACAAAGCACAGTGAAGCAGAGAATGGTAGGATGCTGTTGACCCTAAGAAATTATTCCTACTACCTATGTGTATTAAAAACACAAGCAAATACACAAATAACTGTGTACACAGAGTTTTGTTACACCAATGGATGACATCAAGTGGCTCCAAGAGGAAACACAACTGAGCCAAAACCCACCTGCAAGAACCTTTCCTGCCCAGACAAGTGAGGTGAGGAAGCAGCTAAATCAAATGAAGCTGGACACAGATAGTGGTACAACTTCCCAGGGCAAAAATCCCACAGAGCTGGGGTCCCCCTGCTTGCTTGACAACATGGAGAGGAGTATCCATGACCAGCTCCATCACTCACACTACTTTTGTTCCTACTTATTCTTCCAGGAATTGTTGGAGTGACTGACTCTCACATGTTGGGATGTGACCCTCCTGACAAAGTACAGCAGCATACGATAAGCTACTGGTGCAGCACATCACATTCCATCTCCTCAGGAACATCCTGTCTGCCTTGTGTGAGAGGAAAACAGCCTTGGCAGGTCCTTCCCACCCTCCTGGTCACAGCTGCACCAAAACCAAAACAAAACCATGAAAGAAGATCAATGTGAGTGGTTTTCTGTCTTGAAATACTTTGAATAGTGCAAGTCCACTATAAACCTGATTTATTGTAGAAAACTGAGAGAAGCTCTATAAAGCTGAAACTTTAAAACAACATGTTTTTATGAAAAAGCTAGAAATCCACAGGGTTTGAAGTTCTGCAGAGTTTTTCTAGGCTCTCTTTTTCCTTCACGATGCAAGAAATTAAAAATACATTGGTCATAATTCTGATTTCACCTTATCAGCACCATGGACTATTGGAATTACTCCTGTTGACACTAGTACAAAAGGATATTCTGACAGATCCAAGAAAGCTCAGACTTATTAAAAGCAATAAATAATTGTTATGATCCCAGAGAAGCAAAATCTACTACTCTACTTGTTTTTTGTATGACTTCAGAGATTAGGGGACCCTGCTACTTAATTGCTCAGAGGGACACTAATCTTATAAAGCTCTTTTCCTTGCAGAAGTTATCAAATAGAAGCAGGACTCCTCAATAAAATTACAGTTATTAAATTCTCCCTTTTGTTGGGAAGTTACTTGGTCCGGAAACACTTGCCAAAAACCTTCTTAGAAGAAAAAATCAGCCTGCAGTATCAAGATCTGGAAAATTCAGATAAGTTAGAACTGAGGATTTATTTCACAGTCTGTTCTGTATGTGTATGTAATCTGGTCATATATATTTTTTCTTTCCCACAAATTAAATTTTCACACCAAGCAACAGTTGAGAAAGGGAAACTTACTGAAGGGGCATGTTCTAACCAAATGGAGGTGTCAAAAATATGGTTCCCAAAATTGCTTTTGCACATGTGGCGTTTTTCAGACCCAACATATACAATTTCTGATACTGCAGCTACTTACCCAGTGGTACTTCAGCCTCTCCTGGAGAAATTCTGAGTAATTGCATGATTTTAGTAAAACAGTGGTAAGAATGGGTTTTGTCTGTTTAAAAAAAGAAATATTTATATATAGTTATCCCTGAGTTTGTTGTGAGACATGGCTGTAGATAGCTGGGCTGGAAACCTTGAGGCTGAGTAAATTTTGGGCAGGTCATTGGTACCTTGAAATATGGTGCTGTAATGGGAATACCTATCACAGAATCACTGAGCTTGGAAAAGACATCAAATACCGTCAAGTCCAACCTTCAACATATCATCCCCCCCCAGGACTGCCTGTTGGCAGATGACTGGGGAGTAGCAGGACCAGCACTTACGTTACGCCCCCAAAATGCTCTCCCTCTGCTTTCTCTGGAAGGCAGGGAAGGTAGATTCAACTGCTGGAGAGACCATCTGTGCTGCTAATAGCAGCACAAGAAGTTAAGGGAGGGAGCTCCTTGATCAGGCTGTGGGTTGTGTTCTGCTTCCTCTGAACCTGTCTGCGCAGCTCCCAGGACTGGTGCTGTTGGTGCCACCACGTCCCAGGGGATGCACCAGGCAGAGCTGCCTGCCCAGGCTCTGCTCAGCTCAGCACAGCTCACACTGCCTTTGAGAGATCCATGTTGGGGTCAATGAAATAAGAAAACCATATAATTATGAGTGCCTAGCAAAAGATGCTGAGAGTATGGAAACTCTAGGCAAGATTGAGATGAAAACAAGCTTTGAGATACCAAACCCCAGTTACTGAACAACTGGAAAACAATGGCATAGCCAACTGAAAGTAATCCCCTTTGATGAAACAATAGCCCTCTGCCCACAGAAAGGTCCAAGGGTCAGAGCAGACCCTGCCAACTTGGCAGAGGGTCCAAAAAGCAGTTTTTAGGGTTTAAAATATAACGCCATATGGTAATTCAATGATTCTTATAAGCTGTATGTAAATGCTATAGGATTGTAGCTTGTTCTAGATTGGTTAATGTAAGATAGAATATTCAGCACAGAAGATGATTTATTGAGATGTAAACGGGAAAAAAGGTATTCTGTTCTGTATTTCTGTTCTGTATTGTATCCCTACTTTGCTCTGTATTCTGTATTCTTCTTCTCTGCCTTCTGACCTGCCTTGAGCTGCGTCTGGCAGCTCCTAGCAGGTCCCCTGCCCTTCTACAATGAAACTCATGCTCTAAGACCTGACTTCAGAGATCTCTCGTCCCGTCCGTCCTGTCTCGTCACCGTCCCAGCCGTCGTGGGCAGAACCACACAAAAGGCAGGGAGAAAGAAGAAAAAATCTTACAGATCCATCTCTCAAACTGAGACCAGAACAAACCATCCGACTGCTGGATGGAATGGGATTTGCTGTGGAAAACCTGGCTCCTGTAGGCTGCTCATTATTAATAATTATAGCACAATAGAAAGCACACAGCTAATTGCTGATCCCCTGCTATAACCTGATAGATTAATAGAAGCAGTACTTTCTTCTCAGGAGAGTAGGCTCACTTTCACATTACAAAAGTAATTAAAGCGTAATCAAGTGCTGAGGAGTCACCCAGGAGGTCTGAGCATAATAGCCCACACACACGTTTTGTCTTTTGTGCCCAAAGCTGCTCACAAAGCACCAAATCTGTCCTGCCATCAGGTCCTGATCCCACCCTCGCACAGGAGAAAGGGGAAGAGTGACTTCGACAGGAGAGCTCTGCACTTTTCACATGTTTCACACAGAAAAGGAGGCTGCAGTTCCCCTCAGCACATTTTTCCCTCTCCTGGGTCACTTCAGCACTAAATTCTGTTTTGGTGCAGGTGTTAAAGATTTAGGTGCCTTCCCAGCACCTAAAGTAAACCCTAAGATTGCTGCAGCTCCAAAAAAAGCAGCACAAACCCCAAGCTCTAGACTAACAGACCAATAAATCTGTTTGTGCCTTTTTTTTCCCCCACTCTAATTACTCTTTTAACTCATAAATAATTTTAAGAGGGAAGATCAGTGGAAAATTTCTGCTTACACACTTATTTCTCTCTCTATAACCAATTTTCAGCTTCTTTGCACTCCGGGGTGAAAATTACTGCAATTCTCATTGTTTTTCTTCCCTGTGCCTGTGCATGGAGGCAAAACTCCCCTGCAATGACCATGCTGTTACTCACCGGGTTTCAGACTGGAGATCTTCATCTTAAGCAAGAGGCAAAAACCACTTATTCACATATCAGTCTTCTTTTTAAAAAAAAAAGGAAAAAAGAAAGCAGAATGCATATCTAAAACTTAATTAAGGTCATTACAATTAGGAAGAGAAGAGAATTTTCACCCTCCTCATTTTGGATGTTCTGTTTGGATTTTTGGACAGAGAGGAACATATTACAAAAATATTAACTCACTAAAACACCAATGTACACAGGTTGAATTTCACAGATTTTAAAGGGGAAAGAAAAGGAATAATTACTTTATCCCGTCTGACTTTTGGCCTTCTACACACCATTGCCTGTGTCTTCCATATTTTACCCCGATCCCACACCTCAGTTAAAGGTAGGCATTTCAGTCATTGAGAGTCTAAATTATTCTTTCACAGAGGTAAAAGGAAAAATAAGACAGCACTAATGCCAAAGGCTCTTCAGTTACCATACCAAGATCTGTTCCGTATGGGAGTCACAAAATACAGAAAAAAAAAAAATTAAAGACTCATACTTCCTTCAAAATCTGAACTAAAATGGCAATTCCCAAAAAAAACATCGAGGGAAAGCATCTTTCAAGACCTGAACCCAGCAGGCATTTTGGTTTTGGGTGCATAGACAACAAACAATCCAGGACTCTGGAGAAAGAAGCTTCACCTTTAAATGCTTCAATACTACTCCAGTTTGGCCAAAGCCCTTGGGTTACAGCTATGCTGAGGTGGTCTTCATATTCTGAACCATCTTCTATACTTGGTGTTGAGACTCCTGGTTGATCAGACTTCTTTGGATTTATGTCTTTAAGATCCTTTATCTTTGAGATTTTTAAGCAGTATTGTTATATGGAAAAGTATTGAAAATGCATTTTGAAATGCACTGCATCCGGTATCTTACAGAATTCCAAAATGTGTTAAGGCTGGAAGGAGCCACAGTGGGGTTATCTGGTCCCACCTCCCTGCTCCNCAGCACTGCAGATAAATGTTTTCCAAGGTAGCTCATAGTCCTCCCAAGAGCAGAAGACTTGTCCTCACTGTAACTTGTCCCAAGGAAGTACTCTAAAAATACAGGAACATGACCACAGGTCAGGTGAAAGGGGTTGAAGAGTGGCCTCTGGTATAAGAGTCCCATTTTGATGCCATCAGGTATTTCTTGTCAGAGCTCCAAACAGGATATTGATTCTGATTTGGGTCAAGAGTCAAATACTTTTTTCCAATTCCACAAATGGGAATTAATACAGCCAGGGGAACTCCTTCTGAAGTCTCTGCATGAAGAATGCAACTCCCAAGTTTCCGGGGTTTTCATTGGGGTCTGGAGAGTGGGTATAGAGGATGGAAGAGGCAGCAATCCACCTGAATACTTTTTAAAAAGTTGTGCCTACTTGACTTCAATTTCACAAAAATTATATCCAATTTTCACCTCCTGCTCTTCTGGAGTAGAATGGTGGTGCAACACTTCTGCAAAACTAATAGGACAAAAATTGTATACAATATGGGGATTTTTCTGTAATCTTTCTCAACATGAATAACATGCAGACTTTCACATCCTATTTTTTTTTTTTTTAATTACTGTTTGGTTGGTGATTATTTGCATGAGATAAAGAATGTTTGAAGGCTTCTACATTAATTAAGTTTCATCTTTTTAGACTTTTCTTTACATGTAAAGGTAATTGGTTTTAGTTGTTATAAATCTTGTGTAAAATTCCTCAAGCAATAAACACAAGCTGTATCTTAGTAATTGTCTATTGACTACACTCTCCAGTATGAATTAATTTTCAATTACAAACTTCCTTTCTTACAGTATCAGGTTGAAAGTCTGCATTTTGAACACGTAGATATCCTCATCTTGTGCAAATTTGTCTCACATTATACTGGAAGAAGAAGAGATTCATGAGCAACCATCAGTCTGAATATCAATGCAGCATGACAATAACAGTGCATGTCAAAACTCAGGTTTCCTCTGCAAATTCCCAGACAGCAGCAAAGATTCATTTCCAACCCTAATTATTTTTATTGCTGTTACATTGTGCTCCTCTCTGCTGCATCTTTAAAAGTTAATGGCTTGATTAGGAAGAGGATCTTAAACTCAGTTAAACTTTCACAGCGACCACAAATGAAATCTATCCCTCCTTAACTGGGAATTTTTTAGCAGGGGGAGTATGGAAGTAAGAGGGGTAGGATAGGATGAGCTATCACATCTGTTTCTGAACAGGACTACAGCAAGATTTTCACAAGTGCTCATCTGGAGCTGGGTGCTCAGTCTGCTGATGCTTTCAGAAACATCCCAGCATACCTACTTGCAATTTTACTTGTGGGATACTTTTCACATAAAAGCAGCTGAACCCCATCTTTAAAATCTGCGACTCACCCAGCACCACAAAGCTTGGTGGGTAGATCTTCAGGGTGTGTAAGCCATGATGAGGGAGATGCCAAATATCCTCCCACATCATATCTGGGGGAGAGATGCTGGGTTGGGGCCTGAAAACAGCCAGTTGGCCAGCAGGAGAGAGAACCAAAGCCCTCTGGGGCAAACAGAAGAGGTGCTGATTCAAATGGACAAAATGCCATAATGGACTTCTGCTGCCAGAAGTGGAGGTCTCCATCCTTCTTTCTTGTACCTTCCTCACAGCCATGAGGTCCCACCCTCCCCTGAGCTGGTACTGGACCTTTTCTGTAACAATTTTATTAAATAAAAGAGCAGAAAACTCCTACCACTCTTTCCTCCCCTGAGACAGGGGTCCTAAGAATGCCAAAGGCAGCACCAAATGACAGGAGGATACACCCAGGAGGGGAAGCTGGAAGGAGCTCCTCCCCCAGCGCCACGCTGATGTGAGCAGCCTTTGAATCCTTTGCCTCGAAGGCTGAGGCATCCTGGCTTTACAAAGGTCTTGTAACACTCAGAGAGAGATAATCCCATGTGGTTTCCCACTTGGTGCCCACAGGCTTTCCACCGGGACCCTGGGTGCCCCAGATTTCCTGTGTCTGACCCACAGGAGTGTCTTGGATGCCCCACGGCATCTAAAATGGCCCTGGACATGTATCTTTAGGCACCTGAATCTTTCCATCATCTACCTCAAGTGATGCCACTAAATCTCAGTAACATCAGTGGCTTTAAAGGGCTGCATTTCATCCAAGAAAAAGGGGATATATTAACTCTTTAATTATTGCCTAAATTGTGAAAGAGCAAAACTGTCTTCACAGGCAGTTCCAAGTAGGAGCATATTGAATGCTTTTTAAGGTATAAAATAGCAACTAATAAACAAGAGATTTCAAGATATGTGTTCAGCACATCTGCATTTCAAATTTCTGAGTTCCTATTTAGGAATATTAATAAGTTTAACAGGCCCAGTGTTACCACATTTCTGATAAGAAAAAAAAAAGATATGCAATATATACACATAGTATCTGTAGATTTTCACACACTTGGCCATTTATTTAAAAATAGATATTTTTCTGTTCTCTGGTATTTGCTGTAACTTGGAAAAAAAAAAAAAAGACGGAGAAAGGAGAAATAAAAAGATCAGTACTCCCTATGCAGGAATCCTGAGAATGGGACTGAAAAGAACATGACAGTCCAGGCACATAAAGTGAAGCTTGACCATGTCACTTGACCACTGCAACATGAAAAGCTCCATTAGCGAGATTTGTCCTTTTCCTTCTCTTTTCCTGCTGTAGGATTTGTCCTTCTGTCTGTGAAATAAAGACTTCAGCGAACAGTGCCACCAGATGGGCCCTCGGTGGAACTGTATGCACTCAGTGATACCATAACAGACAGGGAAAAAGAAAACCCCAAACTTCAGCGTTTCTATTAATTTCATCCTATCTTTTCATCTCTGCTCTGGAATTCTCTCTCTCTAGCAAGAAACTGAAGGTTTTATAGTGTCTTACATAATAAGGTGAAAAGACCTTGGTTTTACTTTTCAGTGCAATAACTTGGAGCTTGCAAATTTCTCACTTGAGGTTAATTGTCTCTTCAGAACGCGTGACCC
The DNA here is from genome assembly GCA_013399195.1 of Dicrurus megarhynchus. NCBI lineage: Eukaryota > Metazoa > Chordata > Aves > Passeriformes > Dicruridae > Dicrurus > Dicrurus megarhynchus. Next base: position 13,304 of record VXAD01012546.1, read on the forward strand.
ACATTGCAGGCAGGCAGAATAAAACAGTTCTGTATACTTCTAATGGATTTATTTAAAAGGACGAGCAAGCAAATGTTCACTTAAGAGCACCTATTAGTGAGCTAATATACTACATTTTTACTGGGAAAATTAAAGACTGAACAATGCAATGGTCAAATTGAGGTCACAATTAAAATTAAATCAGTAAATCACTAGACTCAGAATGATCAAATCACTGCATGAATACAATACATAATGAAATCAAATTATGGGCTTGATAGCAGATTAAATTACTAGTCTTTGGCTTCTGCTGAATTTAAGAGAGGTGTTTTCCTTCCAGGAAGGCCCCACTGGTGTAGTATCAAGAGCATTGGCCCAACAGGTAGAGAAAGCAAATATCCCCATCTATGGCTCTGCTAATCTCCTGGTAGATTTCTCTGGGAGAAATTTAACAGACAATAATGGGGGCTTAGATTAAAAAACCACAACTCTTGTTGTTTGATTTTAACAGTCCCTCCTCAATTTTCACTGCTATTAGCACTTTTCTGCAGTTGTTCTTAATTACCACCCTCTGTTTTAGCAGTGTAACACAGAGTCTCCCTTAGGAATCCACCAGAATTCACTATTTAGACAAAGGTAAGTGGAGCTTTTGGGCAACTGTCTTTCTCTAACACGGAAGAACCCACTCAATAAACCACTAAAAGTTTCTGTTTATTTAGAGAATTATTGAGGTGTCATCAATACTACCCTCACCGTGTTACTTTAAACATCTGTGAGTACAACCCTTCTTTAAATGAATTAAAAATATGGAATCTGGTTTCAGCCGTTTGCAATATGAAGTAACACAAGAATCATGCTGCTTCTGCAAAATACTAGATTTCATAAGGGCTATTTTTCTTGGTTTGCCTTTGGAGTCAACAGATACATGAACTCAAGTGCTCTGAATACTCAATATGGTCCAGGACTTCAGTCAATGCATGTTAATTTTAAAGGTTTTATGCCATGGAAGAAAACTCAAGGATCAATTTGTCCATTTCTGTTTGCCACAGAAGCTGCAGCAAAGGTAATGGTCCTGAAGAAATTAAAGGTGTTTGATAGAAAGGTTTGGTGACAATATTTCAGCCAACAAAGCAGGCGTGAGAACTTGGAAATTAAGTAAATAAATATACACTACTGAGGCCTATATATTATTTTTTCTTAGATAAGAATCCAGGAGCAGAAATTAATGACTGATTCTAATGGCATTTACTCTCAAAAACGTACAAAATTTTTTATATTTTTACCAGCATATCCTCTATATATGGTTACAACATTTGGGATGTTTTCTCCCCAGCTCAATGGACTCTTTGCAATATTAATGAGAAAAAGACAGGGTGTTCCAAACTCAGCACTACTCACCCCATTCTTCCTCTGAGGGCACCTATCTCCACGGACTACAGGAAGAGGACTACAGTCTAACTTGGCTTTCCCCATCAGTAACCCAAAATTATCACTTAAAATGGCACAGTCAAACTGAATCAAAGCTGAGAGGTTTGATCCTTCAAGCACCATCTTAATTCTCTTAGAAAATATGCCACTCTTTCCATCTTTCATCACTGCAGAGCTGTGGTCCTAACTTCCAAAGCTCCTTGACCAGGTAGTCTTCTCGCTTTAACCAGTGACAAAGCTTTCACAAAGAATTAAATAGTGCCAAACTGCCATTCTACCATCTGACTGAAGAGATTTACCCTATTTTTAAGACAACTTATGAAAATCTTATGGTAAAAACACTTATTAGTATTTTAAATATTATTTTTTCCCAGGTTTTGATCCCATTAGTTACCCACTTCATCTGTTGTAATAGGTATTTCCTCTTAAAACACTTTCAGAAAATGAAGGAAATGTAGTACATTTTTATAAAAAACAAATAACGGAATAATAAATATAAAAATAAAACAATAAAAACAAATAGTGTCTCAACACCGCAGGATTAGTGCTCAGATATTATTTCATCAGTTAAGCTACAGGCTTGGGAGCCAATTGCTTAAAGAGAGGAAACACACACATTTCCTTGTCTTGTGGTATTACTGAATGGAGCAGATGACTGTGGTCTAGAAATGGGAGAGCTGGCTTGGTGCTTTGTTCTGTCTCCAGCAGCAACACATCCCTTTGCTACATTCATAGCAAGAAAAGAAAACAAGATTATCAAGTTTTGTTTGGCAGTGATGGCAGTCGTTTGTTTTGGAGCTGTGGCACGATTTTGGGATGAATTCCCAGACAGTCTCCATTTGCTGTTCCCTCATTCAGTTACGAGAGCAGTTTGAGATCCCACTGGTTTCAGTGGGATGGGGAAGGAGGCAATGACTTTCTAAGTCAGGCACTGGCAAGGATCTTCAGGCTTCTCCCAGACACAAGAGACGTACTCTGTGAATTTGGACCACCTCATTCCATCCCTGCCATGGGCAGGGACACCTCCCACTAGACCAGGCTGCTCAGGGCCCTAATATCTGCTCCAAGACACTCAAACAGGCTCCTTGCGCTCCTGTCTGGCATCTGTTTAGGACCACAGGATCTGCTTCCCCATTAAATGACTGACTTCGACTAAATTTCTACCTTTTAAAGAAGGTAGCGTGCACCTGGTTGCTTACCTGAAAAGCAGCCCTGCCTTTTCATGGAGAGTTACACTCCAGACTTGTTCTGGGTCAAAAAACTCCAGGAGTTTTGCTCCAGCGAGATCACAGCCTAGCAAACACACAGAGGAGAGAACCATTCCCAGACCCAAATATGCATCGCATGACAGAACTGCTGCGGCCCCGGTGTGTCTCTCAGGCTCTGTGCAACCCCGTCAAAGAGATTCCCTTTCATCTCTGCCAGGAGATAAAAAGGCAGCAAACTGGGCTTAAGGAGCAAGTTTAGTTTAGTTAACAAGCTTAGTTTAATTCCAAAGACAAGCACTTTGGATGGCCACCACGGGTGTGACCATGCTATTCCAACCCGCAGTTCCTAAGCTCTGCGTAGCTTCATCGGGTGCCAGGAGGGAGATAATAACTCATGAATTTCCTAAACAAACATCAAAACAGATTTGAATGCAAGAAGGTTTTGTACTATTATATTAAATAAAATCCATGATAGATAGCTAAGTCACAGGAGGCCAGTTGCAAGCCTTTGCTGCTGTCAAGTGATTAATTTCAGCAAGAACATCAAAGAGAGGAAACAAGGAAAATGGATGAGATGCTTGCTGCTGTGGCAGAGAGAGCAGTGGGGGATTTTGCCCACATTAGAACTGCAGCCCTGTGCTCAGAGCTGCCATAACACATCGTAATTGCCGTTGTATTGGATCCACGTAATCTTGACAAGTAGTAAAACTCACTTTTCTCTGGAACAGCAGTGAATAGCAGGAGGTAGAGGCATTTGAGAGAGGCTGGATAACAGTACTGGTCTGCCCTTTCCCACCCCAAAAATTGTGAAATCAAGTTTAATAATCACAACATTTAAAAAAGAAAAACCTTGTGTTGCAATTTTGAGGCTCCAGCTTCCTCTCAGGTGGAAATTGTGAACTCTTTGCACTTGAGAAGGAGAGATTCTCATCTTTAAAAAATAAACCAAGTATTGTTACACGAATTAGCTAAATCCTGATGTCAAGGATTTATGTACAAAGGGACCAAAGGGCATGGGAGCTCATAACACTTCTCTCACATTCCTGTGTATCCTCCAGTGTCATTAATACTCACAGGAATTTGTCAGAAAGAAAGAGGAATGCATTCACTGGGTTGGTATTTCTTTCCATGGACCAGTGAAACCTTGGGACAACAGAAGAAAACCAGCTTTGCAGATAGAAGAACACTTGAATTCTAATTCTAGCTTCATATTGAACTTGGAGAGGCTTCAGGAAGAGAGCAGACTTCACTGAAGGCTGAAGACAGAGGGAGTGATGATTTTAAAATGGAGAGCATGGGTGTATTGACTTTGGGGGTTTTTTGTGTATATGTGTTTTTTGGCTTGGTTGGTTTGTTGGGTTTGTGGTGGGGGATGCTTTGGGGTGTTTTGGCTTTTTTTTTTTGTCTGGGGTGGTTTTTCGTGGGGGGGAGAGGGGGCACAGCATTGTCAGCTGGGCAAGAGAGGGGATTGTCCCGCTCTGCTCTGACCTGGGGCGGCCTCACCTCAAGTGCCGGGGGCAGCTTTGGGTGTTACAACATAAGAAGGATATAAAGCTGTAAGAGAGCGTCCAAAGGAGGGCAATGAGGATGGTGAAGGGCCTTGAGGGGAAGCTGTGTGAGGAGCAGCTGAGGGCACTTGGTCTGCTCAGCCTGGAGAAGGGGACACTGAGGGGAGAGCTCATTGCAGTTACAACTTCCTCGTGAGGGGCAGAGGAGGGGCAGGCACTGATCTCTGCTCTGTGTGACCAGGGACAGGACTGAGGGAATGGCCTGAAGTTGTGTCAGGGGAGGTTTAGGTTGGATATGAGGAAAAGGTTCTTCCCCCAGAGGGTGGTTTAGCAATGGAACAGGCTCCCCAGAGAATGATCACAGCACCAAGCCTGATGGAGTTCAAGAAGTGTTTGGACAATGCTCTCAGGCACATGGTGGAATTCTTGGGGATGGATCTGTGCAGGGCCAGAAGTTAGACTCAGTGATCCTTGTGGATCTCTTCCAACTCAGGATATTGTGTGATTCTATGATGCCTAATGCTGTGGATAAACTCCCCCAACTCAGCCAGGTGGAGTCTGAACTCTCAGTCCTAGTGACATAACACAGAGTATCAGGTAGAAGAACAGAAACTGTCACTTCATGAGGTTAAAAACCAAAAAGAATTAGTCCCAGAGTTGGCCTTTCCAAGGATGCACATGCCCACTGCTTTCGACACATCTCACCTGCTATGGGTTCTCTGCTGCACTTGTTCAGTCATTGGATTCTCCCAGATGTGAATCCAGGCTGCCTAATACTGAAGGTCCAAAACTCATTTGGCTGATGGGATACAGAAGTCTAAATTTGAAAGAGTCACTGTCCAATCTCCACTTCCTTCTCAGAAACATGATTTAAACTTTTAATAATGTAACACAAGTTCTTGGGTTTTAGCAACCTGGGAGTGCGTGGATGACACTGCAGTCTGTCACTGTTTGTATTGAGGTGTACGTTTTCAAAGGCCAGAGAGCTTCTGAGAGATTAATACAGCTGCAACCAATTTCACATACAGAGGTCTGGGATTTCCCTTCACATATTCGGTAAAACACAGAGCAAATGGAAACCTAAAACACCTACCAGCAGAGATTCATAGATCTCGAAGGAGAATTGATCATAGCCCTCTGCAAGCATGACCTTCTGTTTAACACAGGCCATAGGATTTCACCTACCGTGGCGGAGGGAATTATTCTTTCTTTCTCCCTAACTGAACACTATCAAGCCCAATAACTTGCTGGTGGCTGAACTATAGCTTATCATTAAGTAAGACATCCAGACTCGGTGTAAACGCTCCATTGTGAATTTACCACCTTCTTTGCCAAGCTTACAAAGTGCTTAAACACCTTGACAGAATTCATTCTTTTCCATTTGAATTTATTTGACCTAACCTTCCTGCTATCCAATTATATTATGCTTTAGTGCACTGGACTGAATACTCCTTAATATCATTTCCCTGGTTAAGACTGTTAAACAATCACACAACAGACACCAGGGACCAAAATGGTCACTTTCAGTGCTAAAACCTGCTGTACCAACAGTCTGAGGTAGTTCAAAGGTTCTGCTCCATGGTCAGAAAAGCTAAACTGGGACTGACACAGAGAGACACCCTGTCCCACTTGCACCACCCCCGGTGTTCCTGAGCTCGCTGAGTAAATCAGTGTAGTGAGTTCAGCCATAAGAAATCTGATACTACAAAAGTGATGGATCGGGATTTTGTTGGCTTGCTGCCTGAACTGGGTAGGCACAGGCCTTACCCAGGGCTGGGACGGGAAGAGGCAGCTCTGGCAGACTGAGTTAGGCTGTGAGGAATTCACAGTTTTGGGGAACCACAGTAGATTTGCAGAATGGTCACAAAACACACAGTAGCCAGTAGGTTAAAGCTGATCTCAAGATCTGAAAATGCAATCCTGAACTTGCTTCAAAACAAACAAATCGCACCATGAACCCAAACCTCCTTGCTTCAACTAGTGATTCCTGAATTAATCTTCACTGTTGGTCAGGGCATTGATCGCCATTTGTGGACTTCTGGTAACAAAAGAGCATGGGAGGAGTGACAATTTATAAATAGAGTTTGAAAACCAAGATGGATGATCAATCCCAGAATGCATCTCTCAGACACTAAATCCTGAACAACACCAAAAAGAGCTGCTGTGTCTGAAGTGAACTAATGCAAGGCAGATTAATGAACTGACCTGAATAAAGGCGATCCATTTTTCATATTCTTTTAAAATATTATCTTTTCCCCCTTTATAAATAAATGGCTGGAACGTTAAATCAGTTAAGTGCATCAATTTGATAAAAACTATGCAAATCTTTAAATATATAAAGGCACCATCTATAACATTGACAGTTCAGATAAAGGGTTTAGTTTTAGCTGAAAATAAAAGTTCCCAGTATGGAATGTAAATGCAAACATTTGTTTTATTTATTTATTTTTAAGTACTTTGTATTTTGTACTCTGACAGTTACAAATTGCATGGATAATTTATTGAAGTTTTCCCTCACCACAAACACAGTTCTCCCTTCATGAAAAGGCTTGCTAATATTGTAGGAGGCTGGAGAGAAAAGCAGAACTTGAGGGACGGTGGGAAGGAAGATAATAAACACAGAGAAATGACACAGATTAAAGGAAAAAAAAATAGCAGGCAGCAGTTCAAATTGCAGAATGCTGGGGGTATTAAAAAGAAATCTATCACATGTGCCAGGAAAATGCATGCACTACGCTGCATTCCTGTGCTTCCCTCCTAACTTGGGGGTCACTGTCCATCTTTTATTCCCTCTGAAAGGGAACTGGCTATTACTTACGTGCCCAGCTCAAACCCTTGTTTATCAAGAAAGAAAAGAGCACAGCGAAAAAGGATGGAGGTACAGACACTCCTTCCCTTCCCTTCTCCAAAGGAAACTTCCCCTTCCCCTTTCTCTTTCCTTTCCCCTTTNGAGAGTCTAGAGTGATGTTGAACAAGGCAAAAACATAAAAATGATGCTGTAAATAAGGTTTTGCTGTTTGTTTTAACCCAAATAATTTCACAGACCTGGTTCAAACTGCAGCTGTATCAACAGCGCTGAAGGGATGGCAGGGAACTTGGTGTGCTGCAGAAAAAATGTAGGATATAACTACTCCCAGGGAAGCCATTCAGACAAATGGTTTGCTGTGCCCATTCTGCCTGGGGAGAACAAACTTTAGGACAGATTCAGCTCAATGTGATTGCACGGCAGTTAGGACCTTGATCAGTGCCAAAGTGTTGTGTGGTGGGGTTTTATTTCCCTGAGTTAATGTACATAAATGGTCTTTTAAAACTACAGTCTCTAATCTAATTTTGACTTCGCAGAATCTAAATGAGGATGAGAAGAAATTATGCAGGTGAAGTGGAAATCCAAGGAGTCACTTAAAGACCCAAGACAAGGTGTCATGAAAATTACTGTGAATTAGATAAATGCTCAATTTATTACTGGAAACACTTTTGTGCCTCCCCAAACAACAAAGTAGAAGGCAGGCTAGAAATCCTACTCTCTGAAGTCCACTCCTGTATAAAACAGCACAAACCTCACCTTTGCAGGGTCTTCTGTAAACTAAAAATACAGAGCCCAGAGCACTTCACAGGTCTGCAATCAAGCCAGCACCACCAGGTGCCTATGGTGACTGATAAGCTGAATGTATTTCATGATATTTAGGTGTCAGAAATCACGTAAAAGGTCCAATTTAAAAAAAAAAGTGCCATCATATCCTCTGCAGAACATTTTTCTCTTTTTTTTTCAAGAAACCACAGTTCAGAGAAATAAACCACTCCTCTCCCTGCCTTTTGGGTATATTTTGTTTTGAACCTTCTCCTTTAAATATAGAGTCATACTAGACCCAGTGCACTGAGGTCTAAACCAGTTCATTATCTTTTTCTAGGGCATTACAGAATAGTTATTACTTAGAATTACAGAATCATTAAGGTTGGAAAGACCTCTAAAACCATCAAATCCAACCATTAACCCACCATTGGCAGGTTCATCATGAAAACCTCTCCAGGTGCCACATCTAAACAGTTTTTCAATATTCCCTAAGACAGTGATTCCACCACTGCCCCAGGACAGCCTGTTCCAGTGCCTGACCACCTTTTTGGAGAATTTTTTCCCTAACACACAATCTAAACCCCACTTTTCTCAGCTTGATTTCTTTAGGGCTGACTCTCTGCTTCTAAGACAAGACTAGGATTCAACACACGTTTTTATCAGTCTGCCAGAAAAAAGCTGAACATCAGAAAGGTGGCTTGATAAACTATCAGTCTTTATCTCACAGCCTACAGTTTTGAAAGTCAGTAATGCAGACAGATGGTGGCAGAACAAGCCAAATTCCATGGGAAACTCAGAACTGACACAATTTTCACATCATTGTTAAGTTACATCAGAAAACAGAAGCAGTAAAACAGCTTAATATGCACAAAGCATTTGCTCAAAATTATAGTGGGCAAGTCCACGGACCAAACAAACTCTCCAGGCAGATGTTGCAACAGGAGCCTGATGCAGCAAAGCTTTCAGGTGGCCAAACTTACTTGATTAGAAACAGATACTACCCCTGGGTGGGATGTACCTTATTTTAAGTTGGCATTGGGGGTGGGAAGGGCCCAGCCCTTGCTGTGCCCAGCTCTCTGCATTCTCCAATGGAGGACAGGTCTCTTCTCCAGAAGCAGCTCAGAACAGCCTTCAGACTGCCTTTAAAATGGAGGAAATGTTAAAATGCCTCAAAATGGGGGTGAAATGAGTGCTTTACACATTTGCCTCTATCAGAAAGGCAGGACCCATATCCTGTCTGCTCAAGGAAGGTTTCAGCTCGGTGCTGGGTCAGTGCTTGGAGTCGATGATCTTAGAGGTCTCTTCCAACCTCAATGATTGAACAATGGGGATTGAGGAGCACACACATCCCTGGAGCTCCCCGGTCTGTTCCTCCCATCCCAGACTGCACACTGGGCTCTCATGGAAAGACACAAACACTGCTGCCAAGCACCTGCCAAAGCAGAATCAGAAGCAGCAGCAGCAGCAGCAGCATCATGGAGCCTGGGTGAGGAACAGCCCTCCCTACACATCACTGGGGTTTCCATCAAATCCCACTCACTGCCCTCAAAGCCCCACACTGAGCCACGCACTGCGCATTTATTTTCAGCACTACCCCCCACACCTTGCTGTACCAAACTCCTTAATTTAATTTTTCTTTTCTTTCGTCTTCCCTCCCTCCCAAGCCTGCTGCCTCCCTGTCAAAGCCTCATCTTGCCTTCGGTCCCTGATCCAATTTGCTCCTGCGGCACACCTGGGTCCCGCGTGCCGGGCTGGCGACTCCTGCGACGCTCCGACATCCCGCTCAATTGCCTCAATTATCTCCCACTGTACACCTGGGTATGGCATTAATGTGACATCTGCACAGCTCAGGGAATGTCTGCTCCGTTATGGAGCTTTTCCATCACTTCTAGGAGAGAAAGGTTACTGTGCCCTTAACTGTATCACTGCCTTAGCCGGAGGGATCATGCTCTGCCTCCTTGTCTCACCTGCAGCCACCCAAGCTTCTCTGCAGATGTTGAAACTTGGGAAAAATGGGCTCTCTGAGAGGCAGGTGAAATCACAGACCATCAAGGCTGTAGAAATAGTAATTTATTGGAAAGCTTGAAACCCGAATCACAAAGCTGCACGAGGCCGTTATAACTGCTGTGCCTCGATTGAACTTTGTGTAATCCCAGCCAAGTGCAGCTCTCTCTTGGCTCTGTTTGAGCTGTCTGTGAAGCTGAGGAGCTCCTCAGGCCGCAGAGCAGGACTTTAAAACCTGCATCAGGCTCCTCAGACCGCTCAAGCTGCTTGCAATAAAACGTAGAAAAGGATTATCTTGGAGGCCATATGTCCAGACTTTATCATGGATATTTTCCATTGCATCCATGAAACTGCTGCCCAAATTTGCCCCATGGTCTTCAACAGGAGACTGAAGGACAGTGGGAAGGGCATACGCAGAGGGTGAAACTACAGACAACGTGGATTGTTTTAAATTTAATATTAACAACAATAAAGTGTCTAAAAAAGTATTTTGTTCAGTACAGATGATAAGTGAGGGGTAGTGCTTTCTAACAAAGGTGATGGTTCTGCCCCTGGATCCAAGGTGACAAAACAGCATTTTTCATTAAGATACCATGCTGGGTTCAGAGATTTTTTTTTTTTATATAAAATCCAAGCTCCTAATATCCCTTATTCTGGGGATTGGTAGAGGAGAAATTAGCTAGCATAATTTTATTTGACAGACATCAAAGCTAAAGAGAACATTTTCAGTGCTGGAAGGTTTATGTTATCACTTTTCACCCATCTGAGCTTCCTCACAATATAACTGCTGAAGCTGCCGGCTGGTTTCAACTATATCTGGTGGACTGGGAGGTCACAAAGAGATTTTATGAATGTATGTTTCATGGAAATGAATCTTTAATCGAGAAGGGAGACCATATTAATTTCTCTGCTGATTAAAACAGCTGCAGTGCGAGAGCAAGAATCGTTAAACAGAGAAGGTGTACCAGAAATTTTTATGATCCCCCTAGCTTTAGAAGACAAAAACCCCAAACTAAAACAAGAAATAGTGTCACCATTTGCACTTTGGCAGGCACAAGAAAATTCAGCTGAGTGACCACCCTATAGCAGACCAGTCTCTTCCATTCTTCAACACATCCAGTGTTCAAAGAATCAGTTGTCCCAGTGCATTATTTGGGGTGTCCAAGAGATGCCCCCTTGGATTAGATCTGTATCTAGAAGGAAGCAAAGTCAACACTGTATTTTTTCTCCTTTTGTAACTGATTCTGATTTTGCTTACTTCCCTTCACATGTGCATGCCTCCTGGAAGACAAGCTTCAGTTTCACCTAATTCAAACTCCACAGTAGTCTCCAATAACTTCGCTGGTGTGCCTGAGGCAAATAAAGAAGCCTGATAACTTTTAATGGCTATTAAACCCCTTGTTTCCAAGAATTTTTAATCCATCTCATTAAATGTCTCTCTGCCATTCATTTATCCCACTAGATTATCTGACTCTTAAAAGAACAGACATCATGATGAATGGGCACTGATCTTCTAAACCACCCTCATCCCGCAATTAAATTTTTCCAAAGCATTTCAACCCTTCACAGAAAGCCCTTAGAAGATAATGGGATCATGGAGAAAGAACTGGACTTGTTCTGGAAGCTCAGCTGCCTTTCCAAAATACAGAGATATTCCCTAAGGGCTGGGAAAGACAGAGCTCTGGGGTCTCTGTTTCCTTCCATAGTACTGATCAGCAGGTACGTGCATTCCTCAACATGTAGGGAGCTTTCTTCACTCCCATCACAGTTTTTGGGGGCTCTAAGCAGTGCACAGGAATTGATTTATCTTCACTTAAGTGTTAACAAGGCATATCTTCCTTTAAACTGGAAGTAATTTAACTAAATTCATCACTTCTCTCAGTTAAACTTTTCTCATCCAATTTCTTCATTGAGGAGAACCCTGTATTTTTCACTGTGTTTCGGGTTAATTTGTAGGATTTCATTGCACACAATCTCACAGTGTAACACTGAGGCAAGAACGAGCCATGGGACAATAGAAAGAAAAGGCTGTCCTAAAGTGCATTTGCTGCTAGAGAAAACCTCCTGTGGAAACGCACCATGAGTAACATCTGAAAGAGGTATTCTGAGCCACAGCACAGGTGTCCTCTCCTCATCCTTTAGGAAGAAACAAAATTAAAGAAGCCCTTTTTCTAAGGGACCTGTGCTGAGCCAGTAAATCATTCCCCATGGAAGCAGCACATCATTTTTCATGTCCCTCGGACTGTGTGATCTTCAGGCAGTAATTCCCTTTTGATTGGGGTCTTTTTTACATACTGAGAGACCACAGCACATGATTAAAGTGGAATCCCAAAATGAGCTCTACTGCCTTCAGGGGAAAACTATTTCTTCCAGAGCAGCCTCTCATGTCCTGCTGTGTCACTCTGGGTCTTTCCCTGTGGCAGATATAATTTCCATATACTATAGTTAATTTCAGCTAATCAAACAGCTCCACCAGTTGAAAACATTGAGCTGAAAACAAAGCTTAACAAAATATGTATGTACAAATATATCTGTAGTTCTGGCTTCTTTTGGGAAAGGGAGAAAACCCCAATACCCTCAGTTCCATTTGTCAGCAGTGCCAGGGTTTGCTTTCATAGCAAGTGCCTCTGTGGAAAAGTGATTAAAGAGAACAAAATCATTGTGTGCTGAGTTTTAGAAAAGTCTGTCCAAATCATCTGAGAGGCAATTGACTCACTGGAGTGTAGGCTTGGCTTGACTACTATGGACTAAAAGTGGTTTAACAAAGCTCTTTGTGTTCATCAACACTATCTATAACATCTTGCATGGAGCTTTGTCTGCAAGGTACAATGTGAGCTCACACACAGTGAATAATTAACAGCCAATGGCCTGAGAATAGTGGATGTAGAAGCAGTTTCCAAGACGGATTTTTTCCTCTTTTTCTCACTTGACTTTTCAGAAGAGTATTTAAATAGTCAGGGACAGGAGGGATTATATCCTAGATGCAATTAATATCAATCAGTCATCAAAACTAGCTGCTTTTGTGAGCTCTAATGAACGAGGAGTCCAACAGCTTGGGGGATTATGCCACACAGAGAGGTTCTGGCCATGTCCTTGCTCTAGTCCCTGGAGTATGATGGGACTTTCACTCAGTAGACAGATTTCTCAGGAAAATCACAGAACAGCCCATGGAAAGAAGCAGTACTCAGGGAAATGATGTCAGATTCTGGTTTGCAGCCTGGAGCCCAGGAAGGATACAGGCTTTGGCTCTCCTTCTTCCGGAGAACATTCATCAGTAGCTGACAACTGTTGTAACGTGGCTGGTGAAAATCTGCATGATGTCGGAGTCTCCTGAAGCGCACTTTCTTTCATATTTCTTCAGAGCAAACCCATCAGATTGAGACTGCCACAAACTGAGAGGCTTACCTGCTCTCAGAGTTCTGTTTAAGTGCTGGTGGTGTTTAAACCCAGCAAAACAGGCATAATATCACGCTCAACCTGAGGCACAAACTTTAAGGTCAAAGAGAGTGACTGAGAGATTTGTCAAAGTGATCTGACTCGGGGTGGGGTCAGCACCACAGACACACAAATTCTGCTTAAAAGCCGTTTTGAGCACTTGGGTTCCTCCTTTTTCTTTCCCTACAGTCTCAGCATTTAAATAAAGGCAATTTTTATCCTGCTTCCAGAACAGTTACATGTTTGTGTACGATGCTTTAAATGTTCTTTAATTATCATCACACATAATTGAAGAATATTATCAAAGCAATCAAACTGCAGACAAAGGGACTTAGAGCAGTTACAGCTGTGTTCAACTCTTCCAATGAAGCTCAGAACAGCTTCAGGACACAGTGCGTATCAGGCTCAGGTGCTGGCAGGAGAAGTCAGTACTCACCCAGGGCAGATATGGGGAAAAGAAAAGAAAAGGGAAAAAAAGAAAACAAAACCAAAAGCCCACAACTCAAAGCTGGAATATTCTAAATGAAGTTAGAGGAAGGAAGAGATATGATATTCCATGGGATTCTTCCTACCCAAACAAAACTAACAGCCTTCCTGGGTTAGAAACCTGGAGTTCCTCCTTTCCTACCATCTCATTCCAAAGACCTGGAGTGGAGGCAACAGCAAGAAAAAAGGCAGCCTTTACCAATACTGAAGCATAATTGATCTGATTCCTAATCACTGCTCCACACGGACCAGCAGCACTTTAAAAACAAGATGTGTTTAATCACAATGTCCCACTGACATCAGTTCAAAGGCAGCTTCAGCTGCTCTCATCTTCAAGAGAAAACTTTCTTGCCCAGACTTCAATTAATCCCCACACTGTCCAATTTCTCAACATTTTCGACCTTGTACAGAATCTTTGCACAAAATCCTGTCACATCCACTTATTCTTCTCTGTTTGAGCACACAGGTTTTCAGCCAAAAAGGAAGTACAAAAACTCTTACCCAGGCTTTTCCTTCTCTGCACTGCAAGCCAATGGTGTAGCTGCTAGTTAACTTGTTTATTTGTCATAATCAAAGCTAAAGACAGCCCCCAGGGTTCAGTCTCCTCAATTTTAGTCCATTACAGACATAGCCAGTCTGCTGGCTTATGCAAATCAAATTCTTCCCTATTTTGCCTAAAAATTAATTATGATAAAACATTTCTTCAGCATATGCTTCAGATTTTCTTAAAACTGTAAGATTGTTTTTTTAAACAGGAAAGTCTTCAGTCTCCTAATATACTCTTGTGTTCTGTAAAAGTCACAGATTTCCTAATTCCCATTTGACATTAAGTAATTTAAGTAATTTTATTTATATGTCTATACTTTAGAAGTACACCAGGCCTCCGAAAAGCATATTAAATACTCACTTGCGCTTGAGTAGTTTTCAATATGGAATTTCCTGCATTATATATTACATATCAATTTTTAAAAAAGCCTTGGCACTTGTCAAAAGCAGGTATGAGAGCAGAACTTTCTTGCTGAACAAATCTGATCTCTCTGCAAATAATTTCTTTCTCTTCTTAAGGCATATTTTCTTCTTCTAAGACAAACACTGATTCATGCAATTTTTTTCTTTTTTTCTTTTTTATTCTTTTTTCAGAGCATTTGCAATGAAATGGATCACAAAATGCACATGCATTGTACTTCTAAACATGGGACTAGCTATGCAAGGTCAGCTGCATCATGTCGTGTCCTCAACTGTAATAAGTAGCAAAAGTCAAAAAAAGAAGAGTGAGACTATGTTGGTAAGAATATATGAATACTTCCCTATTTATTCTCTCAGTTTCCAATGACTTGCAGTTTCAGGAAATCCACAAATTGTGGGTAATACTGTATTTAACTGACCTTGATAAATGTTTCTTCCATGCATTTATCTAATTGCTATTTAGCATCACAAACACTATGATAAAGAGCTCCATAGTTCAATTATGCACTGTGTAAAAAGCTCTTTTCTTTTATTTGTTTCCAACCTGTGTCTTGTTAATTTCCTTTTGATACCATCTGTTCACTAAAAAAGAGAAAAATACAGTAATTTCTTCCTCACTGCCTTTTTCCCTTACAACTCAGGATTTTCAGAATAGCTTAGGATAGAAGGACCTTCTCAAGACCACCTGGTCCAACTCTTCTGCTCAAACAGGTCCACTTGGAGCAGGTGCTGTCCAGTTGGGTTTTGGGCATCTCCACTGATGGAGATTTCAACGCTTCTCTGGGCAATCTGTCCCCAAATCCGAACACTTCCCCGCCTCTTGTCCTGCCACTAGGCACTAAGGAGAACAGTCTGACCCTACTCTTCATTCCCTCCCACTGGCTGTTTATACATGTGGATAAAATACCCCTGAGCCTTCTCTTCTCCAGGCTGAGCAGCCCCAGCTCTCTCAGTCTCTCCTTACCAAGTCCGTTCCTCAGCAAGTTTTTGTCTTTCTTGTAATAGGTAGCCCAGAAGTGGAAATGGCACTGCAGATTTTAAAGAACTCTTCCATGTCCTTCTTCATTCATTACTTTCCTAGACAGAAGCTTCCTGGTCCAGCTATCAGTCCTGTGTTAGGAGGCTTTTTACTCATCTTCCCATTCCCTAGGCCAAATCCATTTTGGAATCCATTTTGGAATAGGACAACCATAGCTTTGCTTGCACTGAATGTGTCGATGCCCATGCACCCATGCAGCAGCATGAGAATGCTTTCTGTACATTCTCTAATTCTAACAAACCCTGATGTTCAACTGCTCTTTGACTGCTACTGAGAATGAAAAGATTTTTCCTAAAAATATTCTGGGTATTAAAACTCTGAAATCTATTTCCTGAATAAGCATTTTAACAGTTGGAGCTGTACAATGCCAGTTTTTCCTTATGGTGATGGTGGTGCTCCACTGAGCAGACTTTCAAAACTTACAGAGTGCTTATAAGAAAGATGGGGACGGACTTTTTAGTAGACCTCTAGCAACAGGAAAAGGGATAGTGCTTTTAAGCTAAAAGAAGGTCAATTTAGACTAGATATTAGGAAAAAATTTTTTACAATGAGAGTGGTGAAACACTGGCACAGGTTGCCCAGAGAAGCTGTGTCTGCCCCATCCCTGGAAGTGTCCAAGGTCAGGTTGGACAGGGCTCTGAGGAATCTGGTCTGGTGGAAGGTGTCCTTGCCCATGGCAGGGGGTCTGGAACTGGATGGTCCATAAAGGTCCATTTAAATTCAAATTATTCCATCATTCCATCATTTTGTTACAGATAAACCTTGCATAACTGCTTTTGCAATCCAGCACATGGCGTCATGGGGTGGAGTCAGTCTAAGGAAGGCATTACTGCCCCCTTAACAATCACATTTTTCAGACTCAGCTTTTGGAAGTTTCTTTCCAGCTCCATCTTGTATAATGGTAAAGTCTCTGAATATATTACCTGTTTTGTTCTCCGCCAGAAGTCATTTGGCACAGTGTAGCAAGCTGACTAAAAAGATTTTACTGTGTGCTTACACAGTTTGGTTTAAAACCAATAGTTGGCAGCACTTCTCACTGTGAATTAGAAAGCAAAACCTTACTTTCTTTTTTTCTTGTATTCTCAGGATGACCAAAGTAGAAATTTGCAAATACACATTTTCTTCACGGGCTTTTATGCAGCTAACTAGTGTCCCTTCTAATTTTACAGTTAATTAAACTATCAAGATCTAGCTATGTTATTTACAAATGCCTTGCCATTTGGGCTTGGATTGCTGGTTTCTTCCATAATTATTTATATTATAGGAATGCTCATTGATTCCAGATCTTTGGTAATAATCACTATGCAAATGTAATGATATGATCCTTACTCAGAAGAGCTTGCAGATTTAAAAGGTCAAGAGAAGAGAACACAGATGGATGCAACAGATGAAATAAGAACCACTTGGATATCTGATACCTGATGTCAGGTATACAGGATTTAAAGGAGGCTGGCAAAACTCTTCCTACATGTGAAATGGAAAACAGTTGGCATGATATCCATGGAGCACTGGGATGAAGTCTGTCCTTTATTGTGCCAGCAGGAATTCACCTTAATTATTTTAAATTCAAGTAAACCTCCTTTCTTCAATTATTCAAATAAATATTAATAAGAAAAAGAATCCTCCTTCTAAACCTCAGTCATGTTGGATTTTATAGAATTAAACAAAATATGAAGGGAATAATAATAAAATTCTCAAGAGACATTTGAAAACTGCAATATGAGTAGAAATTCATGTTTAACTTCACATAATTCATGCAAATCTCTACCTTAGGAAAGTTAATAATTTATGTCTCGCTTGGCATCTTTCCACTACCAGCAACTGAACACATTTGCTATTTTAAGCTTCACAAAACACCTGAAAGCAGGTAAATAAGAGAGATCAGAGAAAGCACATCTGAAGCCTAGCTATCGTGGCAACTGGATGCTATGGGAAGATTCAGAGCCCAAGCTGGGCACAACAGAACAGCTACTTGATTTCCTGGGGCCATGTAATTATCTCCTCTGTGATTTAAACTTGCTTGATGTGCCCAGTTGTGTGAAATACACTTGACTCTGCTCCAGCTTTCGAGAAGTTGGCATTTCTAGAGTGTGGTGCTCTCTGCTGCAACATCATCCATTAATAAATTTAGGGAAAAGCAGTCTGTCTTCTTGGGACACCACCACCTCCTATGGTTCTGGGCAGGGGAAACTGCTCATTGTAGCTATGACAGAATCACAGAATGGTTTCGGTTGGAAGGAACCTTAAAGATCATCTCATTTCAACCCCCTGTCATGGGCAGGGACATCTTTCACTAGCCCAGGTTGCTCCAAGCCCCTTCCAGGGGCATTTGAGTGTAGGAGAAGTATCCCAGTGCTCAGTGATGGGGCTTGTACTCCTTATACTTTATTGTATGTGAAGGTCTTCTGCTCTAAGTTGGGCCCATGGAAACAAAGACCTTTTGTGCTCATGAAAACAAATTTAACAAATCAGTGGATGAAAATGTGATAGGATTAACCCTTTCCCTGAACATTCCTGTATCTATGAGTCCTCTTGGAAACCAAGTGTGTGACTATAGAGTCAAAATAATTAAAGCCTAAACGTGAGCTGGATGCACACCTAATCCACACCTCACAGTGAATTCCACTGATCAGGTTCTGCATGCCCATGGCTATGACATCCTCTTAGAGATGGAGGTGGCCCAGTGCCTTGAACCTCTCTGCTGACAACTTAGAAGACCCAACTCCCTTAAAATTGTCCAAACATCCTATGGCGGGGACATCCAGGTAGGGATGCCTTCTGTTTGGTCCTTGCAAGGAACACACCAGTACTGGAAAACAACTGCCACATGTGTATTTCAGCATCAGAGAAATATGTGCATCAAGTGCCCAGCATGGTCCACGGGAATCTATTCAGTATTGTCAGTGGAATTCAGTAATTTCAGAGTCAGCTTGTACTAAAGCAAGCCCAGGGGCCTTGATCCAATTTGGCTAAAATGAAGCACAGACTGCCATTTGAAATGGCCTGAGGTAGCCAAGACTGCCATGGCAGGGTGACAAAGACAACATGGAAAACATGGGTAATCCATACTCCTGTAGAGCCATACCCAGAGCCCAGGAGGGATAGTGGTTAAATCGAGGACCTACCTTGAACAAACCTCCTGCAGAAATCCTCACCTGTGATCCAAATATAAAGCTAAGGTTGGTGATCCTTACCTGCTGGCCTGGCAAGGCAAGTGGGAAGGAAGAGATTCTTGAGTAGCTATCCAAGGGCAGTGAAGAACTGAACAGGATCCTGTAGATGCTGAAACATACAGGATTAGAATATGCATGCAGCTTTAATCTAGTATAATCAAAATAGGGGTAACTGTCCCAAATCTGTGTCAATGTGGCAGCAACTGCAATGGTCCAATTCCTTCTTCACGCTCCCACATTACAATATATTGTGCAAACTGAATTCAAGCATTAACCAGCGACAGCATCTTCAGAGAGAGAGTCTAATCCAAGACTGACACGGTCCCAAAACCCAGGACAGCTGGTAACCTGACCACCACAGCTGTGCCTGCCTTTGCCCCAGCACCAACACCAGGGCTGAAAAATTGCAATGGGTACAACATAACTCAGTATGATTTAAAAAACAAACAAACAAAAAACACCAACCTTTATGACTGAACAGAAGGCTCAACACTAAAAGTATTGGGGAGCATTAGTAGGTACATGATCAGGGATACAAACACGGGCAACCAAATAATGAAATATGGAAGAGCATACGCTAAGTAAGCTTTTGGTATACACACATAATAGAGATGTAAGACTGAGCTGTAGGCATCCTGATTTATGCTGATTTCCAAGTTTTAAATGAGTTGTTCTTGCTCATTTATACGTCTCAAACTGTAAATGAGAAAATAATCCTTGGGACTCATAATTCTCAGTTGTTCTTGTACAGCCCCATTTGCATTCCATGTGATGATAAACTAGAAGAAAAATCATGCAGCTTTTAGCTATCCTTCTGTCTGGATCTCTTCATTGAATTAAATAATTTATCTGTTACAATATATTAAATCAGGATCAGGTACACACTAAGCTGGATGACACAGATGCAGGAAACATGGACACTGATAAAAAGGCCTGACAATGTGTCTTTTGGCTATTGCTTGCTGAAAAACTGCTGTATTTCAGTTCAGCTTTACTTGTGCATGTACAATGAACTGTAGGATTAATTAATTAAAACACAGAAACATTTTTATTTTTCGTCTTTTTACTAGAGCTTTCTAAGACAGAAGAGTGGAGAGAACTGCCAGAACACAGTCTGACAGGAACAGGGATTGCAGCAAGTACATTTCTTCAGGCACCTTTGAGCTCTAAGGTTTGGAACAAACACAAGCCAATGAACCAAGTCTGAACGTAAAGTGCAATCAGAACACTGCTATTTGGCAAGTTATAATGGCACTTCCCAGATCCATCTCAAATTAAAGCCCCAAGCTGTGGTACTTCTTGTGTGAGACAAGTTAAAAATGGGTTCTGTACCACTGAGTTTACAGAGCTGGGAGGGAAATCAAAGTTCAAGAAGCAAAAAATCTTCAAGGCCAATGGACAGCATGCCATGATTGTAGCACAGAGCCTCTCGGTTCTCGTTTCAAAAGTAGCATCGAAGCAGAACAGGAGCTGAGACCTGTCATCTCCTCGTTTGCAGAGTAAGATGCCACACAGCACCTTGTTACTGGCATGCTGCAACTTGGAAAAGGTAAGTGCAATATGGCCCAATATCCTTGAAAAGATACCACCTAGAGATTTTACTAAATTTTGTGGATTAACTACACAAAACACCTCTGAACTATACAACCACATTTTTTCCCATATTCAGGATTTCAACAAATACAGGTCTTACAGGTCTCTGTAGCCAGGTCTCTGCCATGTGGTTTGCTTGACCTCATTCACTGTCCCAAGGTTTGCAGCTATGCTTTCCCTTGGAAAAGCAGAACTTGACCAGAAACCTCAGCTGAACTTCTTTAAAGAGTGAGCTTCCTGCCATGCCAGCGCTGTCCTCACCCCTGACGTTGGTGAATGACTCAACCAACCATCACTGCATCAACCATCCCCTCTTCACCTCCCTGGGGTCAGAAAACTCAGCGTCTGAGTCTGTCACTGCATGGATCAGGGCAGTTGTCTACATAAGAATGGCTCCCAGCAGGGACAGACAAAGGGAGAAAAATTCCAAGTTTAAGCTGAAATGGAAGCTGCCTACTTCAGGGAATAGACACTGCTACTAGACCAGCTGTGCTTTCATCAGAAATCTCTCACTTGCATGTCAGTTAATGAAAACATAGCACTAGAAAAATAACAAGACAGCTGAATGCACTGAATGAGTACAACTGACATCACCAGATAAGGGAAAATAGAAACAATCCAGTATTTACTGGAAAAGAGAAAAAAGTTCTGTCCCTGCCCAGAGGACACAGTGTCCCATCACAAGATGCTACACTGCCAGGTAGGCAGGATGCACAGCCATCTCTCTATAATGCACCCAGACATGGAACTTAGGTTACCGCACCTTAAGGTCCAAGGGAAGAAGTTTGTGGATGGTTTGTTAAAAGCAGAGATTCCACCTAGTTACTTCTCATCTTGAAAACTTTATATATCTGTGCAAGAAAATAAACTTATTTTAAAAAATGCCATTTTTCTTTTGTAATGTGAGTTTTTCAGTCTGTAATCAGCGAGAGATGTTACATTAGACCTGAGAGAGAAGACACTTTGGTTACAATTAAATTTATACTCTGACACCCAGTGAAAGAAGACACACCAAAAAAAGGACTCTGGCAAATTATCTTCCCACTTTATAGATAGAGACGAAGCAGTTTGTCTGGCACTGCAGGATGTGTATCTCTATGATTTAGCTATTACATAATCCAATCAACATCTAAACACCGAGCAAGACAAGGAAAGTGGAATTATCTGGTTGTCACTGTGGGGACTACAGGCTGGACCATGGAAGAAAGGATTCCAGAGCTACCCACACTGGTTCAGCCAGACCTTCACATCACTTTCCTTACACTGCAGGTTATGAACATTGACCCTTGTAAACTGACACCTCCTGATCCCTCACCACTGATGAAGAGGGTAGGGAAAAGTTTAGGGCACTCTTCTACCAAGGGAAGTAAATTCAAAGTGGTTCTGTTAAATTTTGCACAGCTTCTAATTGCAAAGAGGTTTTATTTGGAATTTAAATACCTCCCTGGGGTACAGCTTAATTCCCTTTGGAAAGGACTGTCCTACACACAGCTGAAGTGATTAATGCCTGTGTGTAGAAGAACTACGAATTCTTCCCCAAGCAGTGTTTTGGCTGTTTCAGGTTTGAACCCAGGCAGGTGAACCACTTCACTGTTAACACTCAGGAAGCAACTGGGGTTGGGCACTTCATCCTCCAAAATGAAATTTCTTTCCCCCTGGGAGGGTCCAATCTAAATGACAGGACAGGAGGATACCAATATCACACTTCAAAGTTACACTATTACAAAGAATCATTACATCCGCTGAAGAGGTTACAAAAATCTATTTTAACACAATCCACCTGCAATCTGTTTTCAATGACTCCCCTAAGACTACTTAAATGGGGGCGCTTCAGATACTTCATAATAACCACAGTATTTTACCATCTGCTGATGATACCAGGTCTTGTGAGTAAAACCTCTCCTGACTACAAAAGGCAGGCCATTTAGACTACCTCTCTGTCTGCCATCCCCACTCTGCAAGGAGGTGTTAAGATTCCCATTCGCTGTTCCTCCTTCCCTCTTCCAAAGTCATTATTCCTGTAAAGCCTTGCAAAAGCACTTTTTATTTCAAATTGCACACAGGAACAACAAAACCAGTTAACTGTCTATAAGAACAGGCATGCTTCTTGCCAAAAGGATAGAGGCCTTTTGTATTAAAAGCACAGAGCACATCCACTTCTTTCTCTATCCTACCTTCCCCCAAAATACTACTCAGGCAATTATTGTTTCTTCGCCTCCAAAAGAAAAGCCTACTGTGGCACTTTCTGCTCCTGATACACTGGCAGTTGAAAACAAGCAATGACAGTAGAGAAGGAAAAATGAAATTATTTCATTTGCTTCTCCCACCCTCAATCCCAAAGAACCACTAGAGAGTCTGTAAGAAAATAAAATCTTGAAAAGGCAAATAAATCTTGAAAGGCAAATAAAGCACCCACAAGGTAGTTTTATTGTACTTTTTATTTCTAGTTTTATAAAATACAACTGCTGGTCAAAATAAGCCCATGGCAAAACTACTGACTGTTCTACTTCTTTTGGTCTGTAATGCTTCCTGGAGAGACTTAACAGGGTGACTTGTGACCAAGTTACTCTGTGACACAACTGGTACAGCCTGGTTTCCTACCACACACTGCACCACACTCGGATACATGTGACGGAGCTCACCACCTCACTCCACGCAGAGCTCTGTGTGTGTGTGAGTGTTCAACCCCTGCTTATGCACTCACACAAATAGAACTGCAGGATAAAACTCCTGTCTGACATACCCGTGGGGACCTTCAGCTGACTGGGGTTCTACCTTTGTGAAACATACAAGGATTTCATCTTTAAGAACTGTACTCCTAAAGACAGAATTTCCAGTAGTTATTCAAGGGATTCAGAATTTATTAGAGACAACAGACATGTAATACACTCATGGTATTATAGTCATATCAAGCCATGATAGATAACCTATCACATATATTAACTCCAGTAAGTCAACGATTTAGATAACACACCAAAAAAAGAAAACCTTTCATATAAAACAAAGTAACTTTTTCACTCTTAGTGCCCCAGCTCGTTGTTTTTTCTTCTTAACTGTCTGTTTACTTTAAATAAATGATGCCACATGAAGTGCTAAGAGCCATCAGATTTTACAAAACAAAGTCAGAACTTTTTATAAGACTATTAAAAAAAATAAACCTATTGATGTTTTTCAATTTTCCACAATACTTGGTATTTAGAAGAAAAGGCTTTAAGTACAAATTTACTTACATCTAGTATGTTGTAGCAGCCTCAGTGCTGTCCTGTTCTTCATTCTCTAAGGGTTCGTAAGAGCTAGGAACAGAATATGCACATCAGCCTAAAAAAAGCCACTAGCTGGATGAGAGACACATCCAGTTAGTCTGTCAGTGCTCACTGTTTTACAAAATTCTTTGGAAAATACACTGAAAATATATGCAGTAGGTCACTCAACATGCAGCAACACAGATGAACACACCAGTTGGACTATTTTCCTCTGATTCAGGCAAGGTTTTCTGTTTCTGTGCCTGATATTCTCCATTTAAAAAGTAGATAATGAACTACAGTGAAGTCAGGCTCTTCCTAAGCTTTACCTACTGTAATCACATTCCACTTGGGTTAACATGTTAACATTTGTAATTTAAGAGTACAGTTTAAATAGGCTTTTGCGTAGTCCAGCATATGAACAGGTTAATTTTAAAACACAAGACATAATGAACAACCATCCATTAATTCATAATATGTTTATAAAGGTCAATATTTAGCAGCTTATAAACATCTCTGCGAAGTGAAATGTGCTGTAGGATCAAGTTGATGACGTCTTTTGGGTTTTAATAACGAGACAACCTTGGCCTGTCTGGTCAACTGGCACACAGCGGGTCATGCCCGTATCTTTCATAATTAGACTTGAGCAGGACAAAAAGGAAGTTTTCTTCAAAAGAAACAGAGGAAAAATTCTACAATACATACAGTTGAAAGGGCTGGGGGATCGGAAACAAGAACTCAAGTCAAATAAAGTGTGGCTGCTTCATAAAGATCAGAAGTTGTCTGAGCACATAGGATGCACATTCAAAACACATTAAAAAAAGGAAAAAGACCTTTTTTTTTTTCAGAATTGTCTCTGTCTGAGAAGTCCACACTCTCAGAATTTTACTTGGAAGATACCACAAAGTACTGTACGTAGAACAAGTTCATGCGAAACAGAGGTAGCGAAAAATATGTAAGTCTGACAGAAAAAAAAACAAATCACAAGAAAACAGTAATTACTATTTCTCCAAGGAAGAGTGAGGTAAAGACAAGAGGGGTACTACTGTGGCTCCTCTGTGGCATTCTGTGTTTCCAGATAAAATGAGCACTAAACAATTAGGGTAATGCAGTTCTTAAATCACTGATACAGGGGAAAAAAGGGGCAAAAGCACACAGCAAGATTGCCTCACAAATACCAGTCAAGATTCACATTTAAATTAGTCCCTCTTATCTTTATAATTGGGAAGGATTTCTTCCTGACTTAAAATGTTATTTAAAAAAATACAGGAGTATGAGAGCACCCTTTGAAGAGAGCCACACATTTATGAAGAGCTAATTACATTGCTGATGATACAAACCAGATTCATTATGAACTCAACATGTGGCACAGAAGTCATTTCATAAGTGGCCTTATTCCAGCATCAAGTGAACTGAGAAGTGAAAATCCTTGCAAAAAACCAATAGTTATAAACATAATCCTCTACTGTGCCATGTCTCAGCAGGTAAGATTAAAAAGACAAAACAGAACACCTCAAGACTGCAACAACAAAGGTTTTATTAGAGTGAGGAATATATAACCACTGTACAGAAAACATTTAGAGTTGAAGCGTGAAATACTGAACTGCTCACTGTGCATTCCCGTTGCCGAGCCTGTTAGTGATCATTTAATTGGCTGCCTACAGCTGGGGTAACTTATCAGCACTTAAAAACACCTTTGTAAGCAGGCACGAAATGATTGTCCGTTCTAAACGGTAACATTGCCCAAGGCAGGAAATAAAGGATCATATTAATTCCATTTAAAACTTGCTCAAGGAACAAAGTGGGTGGGGAGGGATGAGAGGGGATTGCCATCGTTTTGTGAGGGGTTCTTCTGCACCGAGGAATTGTAGCTTCCCTGCTTTAGCTTTGTATCTACTTCTATTTTTAAATAAGAAAATATATTAACACATACAAGAATTCACCATTAAATCCAACCTCTTCCAGTTATCTTTGGCTTGAGAGGAAGTTTCTTACTTCAACCTTTGAGGCTCCCAAGGATGGTACAAACAATCATCTTCCTTTAAAAACTGGTTGGTTTTAAACCTTTAATGAACAGAGACTCAAAAAGCTTCTCTACTTTCTGAGTTCTCAGTTCTTCACGCTAATGAATCTGCAGTTTTTGCCTTCCCAAACTGTTTGAAGTCCACGAGGGCTTGAAAATTTGCTGTCTTGAGCATTTGCTTGTTTCCACCATGAGCAGGCAAAAAGCTTATTTTCTCCAATACTAAAAGAAAAGAAAAAAACACACAGCACAGAGATTACTCAACCTGGTTTACTCTCCAAGAACAAATGTTATGTGCAAATTGAACTCTGTGTTTAAAAACGTGGCAAAATGCCTACAGACTGATGATTTTCACCTTTCAAGGGAAAAAGCAGCAAGGAAACCAACTCTATACGCCCCTTGACAAATTATTTCATCCAATACACACAATCCTGCTGGCAAACGTTGTCTATTTTATTTTGGCATCCAGTAGGAAGAAAAACAGAAGCCCTGTGCTGAGGTGCCTGCATTCTGTGATGCAGAAGCACCGGGATTACAGCCTGGAGATATCCTACATCCATGCAACCTCTACAGCTGAAACTGAGTTTGCTCCTAAAGAGATATTGGTCAAGTACAAATAAATCCCCAAAACTGCACAGTTACACTTGAGGTGAGACACCTCTCATCCCACAAACTTTCACTTTTCTAATCACTGCTTACCATTTCAGTCCTGAATGCAACTGACTTGATTTGTAAATTTACAAGGGAAATAAAATGTGAGATTAGACACTTCAACTGTAGATTGTTTCCTTCCTCTGCAGAAATAAATAATGCTGCTAAAATGAAAATGACTCTCCAGGGAGAAATGGCTATCCAGTCTTCATTAGTATCAACTAAAATTAGTATGCACTTTTTCCTCCTCTTGAGAACTATTGTATAACACCATTAGCTTATTCTAAATGCTGAATTTATTTACTTTTGAGACAACATTTTTTTGATAACCATTAAGGACACAGGCAGTGCATGAAAAGGTCTGTAAAATATCTGATAAAATAACAGATTAGAGACACATTAGAAACTAAACTAAAGGCTTCATAACACAGCTGTAAACTGAACTCAATTTAGAATATTGTTATAAAAGAACAATACTGAGCTGATTCCAAAACATCCAGAGTACTTTATCCAAGAGCTTTACTTACTGCAGAGTGACATAGAGAATACTGAAACACCATGGTTACTATAATAACCAACCTTGTTAAAAAGCTCTTAAGTGCTGCAGTAGACTGCACAGATTCCTTACAGGCCTATTTCAGAGGCAGTAAAAGAATAAATATCTACTGATAAACAAAAAATGTGTTGAACAGCATTTTAAATGAAATATTGTGTGGCATTAGGCCAAATTTGCTGTTTACACTTGTGTCAAAACACCTGTGTAACGTTGGGGATTTTTCCAGACAACTAATAATACTATGAAGAG
The DNA here is from genome assembly GCA_013399195.1 of Dicrurus megarhynchus. Classification (NCBI taxonomy): domain Eukaryota; kingdom Metazoa; phylum Chordata; class Aves; order Passeriformes; family Dicruridae; genus Dicrurus; species Dicrurus megarhynchus. The sequence continues at coordinate 40,415 of VXAD01012546.1, forward strand.
CAAGGCCACTGGCAATTCAATGCAGAATTATAAATGAACAAACTGAAAGCTTCAACTGGCCATTGGGTAAGATGACGCCTTCACAGCAAATTCATGACCCATTAATTGTTTATTTGTTCGACGACTTGCAGACTCCATGAAGACTACAGCACCAAATTCTTAAGACTGCCTCAGACAAAAAGGAAAGATAATGATTTTGACGGATGAAGTACTAAATACTGCTAAGAAACATCCTAATTCACCCATAATATAAAGAGAACATACATTAATTACACTTACTTTTGACTGGGGTTTTTTTGATTTTTTTTTTAAATACATTAACAGAGCACAGATTCTTAAGACTTGCCAACTGCTGATTAATCTGTGCCTATTCTTTTTGCATCCTCTTCACACTTGCAATCCAGTATCTTTGCAGGAGAAAGCCTGCAAGCCTAAATTTTTTAGAGCATGAATAAAGGCAATAACTGGAACTCCAAAACTAGCATCGCATGGAGTCAAGAGATGCCTTTAGCACTCACATATCAAGACATTTGGTTTTCATTCTAGGCACCAGATGCCCAAAGCAGAAAGGAAAGCTAAAAGCACATAGGTTGCACACTCTGCAGCAGTGCACAAAGATTGCTCAGAGCCACAGGAATATGCCTCTGTGCTGAAATTCAGCATGGAGAGGCAAAAAACCCAAAGCAAGATAACTAGATCAGGCCTACATTAGTGGCTGTCACATCTGCTTGTCTGGTATCCAAAGTGTAGTACACTAGTGGGCTTGCATTTTAACTCCCAAAAATATGAATGGAAAACGCAATCAGTGCCTCCTGGAATGTGTGCCAGCTTTTTGCTTAGAACACCAGTCCTGGGAGCCAGAATCACAGAATGGTTTGGTTGGAAGGGACCTTAAAGATCAACTAATCCCAACCCCTCTGCCATAGGCAGGGACACCCTCCACTAGACCAGGCTGCTCAGAACCCCATCCTACAGAAGCCTGGAGTAACATTCTTGGATACTTTTAAATATTCTGAACAAATCTGTCCTGTGATTTTAAAAGCAGTGTGAACAACTGAAGAAAGATCAAGAAAAAACAAGCCTGAATGGAAAAAGAAAAAGGTCACCTGAATCAAACCTGTAAACTCTGACTTACTAGTACACTTTCACAAATGCAGTAACAATTATCTCGGGGAGTGTGGCAGTCACGTAGGGCCAATGAAGTAAAAAGACATGTCTTAAAAAAAATGAGTCAGTATGTGATAAAAAGAAAGGTCTACACACATACTGGACAAACTTAAAACTTCAATCTTGAGTATTTCTAATAGCTTTTTTTTTTTTATTTGAACCCAAAGGTAGATGCCAACCATTTTTCACTTTGTCTTACGAAATTACCATCCTCCGTCTGAAGTTCAAAGTAATCCACAGTGAATGACAACAAATTTTGCATCATTTCCACGTAATTACACTTCCTTTTTTCACACCTCATAAAAGATCACCTTTATTAAATATATACGTAGATGGAAATGACATTATTTCTTCTCATCCTGCACTACAGTGAAATTCTTCAAAATAAAAACTAAGTTTGAAGAAAAGAACAGATGCTTTTTAGCAAAGTGGATAGCCATAAAATTAGTTCTCCTCAGTTCATATCAGAATTTGATAAGCCTTTTGAAGGAAAAATTATTAAAAAACCCAGGATAATGACTGGCTTTTCAGAGCAGTTTAATTTTTCCTCTTAATTCCATTTCTTGTCATGAGTCTAATACTTAAGGTAAACAGTGTAATATCTTAAATCCCTGATAAACAAAAACCAAATGTCAGATGGTTTTAAGGAAAAAAAAAAAAACATTGGAAATTCAAAGCAGAAATCCTTTGGTGAACACAGTTTTAACACGGGAATCAAGTATTTTATTGTCTTACTGTGGATTGTAGTAAGAGCATAGAGTAAGATGGGTTAAACACTTCCTACATCACACAGGGTATATTGTAATAACAAAAATAACAGAGGCAATGATTTATTGTCAACCCAGATCATCAGCAAGAAGGCTGCTATAAGGTCTTCCTGGAGCCTTCTCTTCTCCAGGCTGGACAATCCCAGCTCTCTCAGACTGTCTCCCTAGCAGAGCTGCTCCATCCCTCTGATCTCCTCTGGACTCGCCCCAGCAGCTCCATGTCCTTCCTGTGCTGGGACCCCAGAGCTGGATGCAGTGCTCCCGGTGGGTCTCAGCAGAGCAGAGCAGAGGGGCAGAGTCCCCTCCCTCCCCTGCTGCCCACGGGGCTCTGGATGCAGCCCAGGACACGTTTGGCTCTCTGGGCTGTGAGTGCCATGGCTGGGAAATGTCCAGCCTCTCACCCACCAGCACCAAATCCTTGGCAGGGCTGTTCTAGTTCTGTTCATTCCCCAGCCAGAACTGACAAAAAAACTGCCTTGTCCCAGGTGCCAGACCTTGCATGACTGCTAAGGAGTTACCAAAAATTTTCTAGGATGAGCTTGTTCTCCAGTCCTGACAGCTAAAACAGTTTTAACTTGTAGGAAAATGAACTACAATATCACCAACAGTGAAGTCATGCTTTAAACCGATCACTTGCAACCTCTCGCCTTACTCAGCTGTCACAGAGACCAGCAACTGAGAAGGAAATACCTCACCTGTGCAAATTTGTGTATCTGCTCCACCACAGCTGCAAAGAGGGCATGGACACTTTCATCAATTAGACTCTGCATGTAATGAACAGCTTCTTCATCAGACAGGTCCAAACGAAACTTGTCCTGCACCTGGAATGGGAGCGGAAATGGCCAAAATTAGTTCAATGGTTAAAAACATGCATTATTCTATTTATTTGTAATAGAAGAAGACATAGTGATTTTGGCTGTGAAAGTTTAGTGGAGAATCTCTCTTTTACTTCTAAGCTACAGCAGATTGTTGGAAATGTACAGTTATTTAAAACACCTATTTCAAATCCTTTAATAAAAAATAGTGTTTAAATAAGGTAGAAACAGTCCTCTCATTCAAACTAGTAATTTCAAAGCTCAAGGTCAAAAAGTCAAGAGAAGCACTTGAAAATACAAGCTTAAGCAGGACTGAAATGCTAGGAGAAAAAGAAAATACATTCAACATTCACTGGAGAATGAAATGCCACTTGAAAAAAAACACACAACTTTGAATATTAAATATAAATTTGGAAAAGCCTGGATGATCCTAATGATTTTTGAAAGGACATAACACTTCCTTACTCTAAACCTGTTTTCAGGTAATGTTTGTCTTTCAGAAACTGTAACGCAGTTAAGTAAAGAATACAGAATGGGAGGAAAGTGTGAGCGAATCAACTCTGTCAAAACTGACCTTTGTGTGGCAAGTGCGAATTTCATTAATTTTGATTGTATCCACAGTCCATGACCAGTTGGTTGGAGACACTGCTAGCCCTTAAATGTTTTTTTTTTTTCTTTTGACAGCAACATTGTACCGGTAACACATTCTGCTTAATACTTGCAACTTGTACATGAGTTAAAAGCTGAATGCACAATAATTAAGAATACAGCAATACCTACACTTTCCTATTTCCATCGTGGCAATGCCAAGAACATTTATGAAGGGGCAGTAGATGCCCTTCTGTGACTTCCAACTAATTCCAAGAAAACCACTCAGAACTGATCCAGACGGCAACTTTCCCTAACAGACAGGGCTACCCAGCCCTTACTCCATTGAGCCTGGTTTTATCCCTTTCCCCCTTCAAATCTCTTCTGTTGAGCCTAAGCAGTACTATCCCCATCATTTAAAGTACTAGTTACCTTGCAAAGTAGTGCTGGTAACAATATGTAAATTGCCCAGCAAATTCACATTAGTTTTAGAAGATTTATTGCTGCCAAGCAGTCACATGCTTTATTCTCATAAAGATAAATCTCAAACAATGCAAGCTCTTGTGGAAACCATCATATTCAAGCACTTCAGCTTCTTGCATAATGAACTAGGTAAAACGGTATCAAACAATCTCTTTTACCCTATCTTTATGCCAAGTCAGAATGCTTCACATCCTACGTAAATTGTTTCAATGAATAATTGTCCTGTTTAACAACTGTGACTTGCTATCTGAATTTGTCCAATTTCCATCTCAAACAGTTGAGCTCATTAAAACTTTTTCCATTAAAGAGCTGTCTATCAGAAATCTCTCTCATGTAGGCAAATATCAAATGATTTGTTTCTTAACCTTCTTGTGGCTGTAAGACAGAATCAAGTCTTTCCTGAACATTTTCCATGAATTCACTATTTTTTAGCCATTGAAAAAAACGTGAGCCAAGTTATTTCAACAATTTCTATAAGGTTGAATTTGTGTGGTGATACTACCTTCATGTCTAATTTCGTATGCTTTGTATGCACCAAGGATACCACATACTCAACCACCCTCTTTATGACAGCAAGCTCCAAGACTTCAGGGTAGTGTTAACTGATTTCAGTTTACTGTAACTCTGTGTTCCTTTCAAAGGCAATATATTCCAAAATAGTGTCATTTCAGCACTGTAATAAAAAGCCTAAGTTAGCCAGCACAGTATGGAAAGATTACTGAATTATAGAATCCTTTAGATTGGAAAAGAGCTCTATAAACATGAAGTTTCTTTACTCAAAATACCATTATAACTCTGTTGCCGATATGTTTGAAGCAAGCACAAAGTGAGTTTTTCCTCAACTTCCTCTCAAAAAGCCATTTGATCAGCATGAAAGAATGGATGAAGCCAAAAAAGTTCAAACATTCAATGAAGCCTGTTACCAGTGAGAGATTCAGCAGATATTCCAAGAAGTTCTTGTTATGAAGAACTTTTATCTTCATAACAAACAGGATAAGAAAGAAGTTTATTAACTCCCACATCAGAAATTTTAGACGGTGAATGACGCACGGTAGAATCCAACGGAATTTAATGGACTACTCCCATGCTTGCAATTATGCAAAAGCCTAAACACATTCCCAAATTACAGCACAGATTTCTTTCAGATCTATTTTAGTGCTCACAGAAAAGGTGATGTTAATGAGAATTCAGGAAAATCACTAACTCCAATTTCAAAAAAAGAAAAAAATTACCGTAACGCTCTTTTACACAACGTCAGTAATCAAACACTTTGGCAATCTTCTCATTTGTTCATGGAAGACGATCTCAGAATTTTTGCAGTTAGTTATATTAAGATGCAGCTTTATTCTATGGAATTAATGACTAATTAAACCCACTTCCCACAAAACACACGGGCACAGATACATGTGCAAAGAAATTCACCCATGGTTAGATCTTGCAATCAGTTGGCAATTAACAGAAGGATCAAATGATGCCCACTATTAGATCTTTGAATAAAAGTTTTTCAGCCCTGCATTAAAACTCATTGCTGAAACCTAGATGAGAAGAAACATGGAAAAATTACAAATTACCTCTTGAGCTGCAACAGCAGCAACGAGATTAATAAACATTGACTTATAGCTCCTGTAGGAAAGCAATAGTAATTCTTATTTGAAATCTCTTGAGTTCCAATGCGGGATGAGTTGTAAAAGCCAGTAGTTTCTCACAGAGAAGATCAACAAAGAGATTTTTGCGTGGTGGTGTAGTGGGTTGAACCTGAGTTTAAGGACAGATTTTTAGACCAATAACGCTTCTCGCGATTTACATATTTAAACCGCGTGGAAAGGTGGGAATTTCCTTTTGCTCCAGCTCGCCTGCCAGAAGGCAAGGGGGCTTTCGAGCCTCCAGGCCCCTGCCCCCTTCCCCTTTTCCCAAGGCCGCGGCACGGACCTGGGGTTGGTGCGGGGCAGGAACTGTCCCAGAGCCGCAGGCAGCTCAAACCAGCCCTGAGCTGCCCCACGGCTGAACCCACCCGGCGCGGCTTCTCGGGGCCGGCGGAGCCAGCGGGAGCCGGCGGAGCCTCCTTTCTGCAGCCGGCACACTTGGCGCTGAACTGAGGAAGACACCGTGCAGCCAGCAGCACAAAGGGAGCGAGGCTTTCTCCCACCGTAAAGCCTGAACAAGAGCACTCTTCAACATGGCAGCTTCAGAGTCAGAGAGGAGGAGAAAGTGAGGCATGTGAGACAAAGCTGGAAACGGTGACTGGAAGAAAAGGGGCGGCGCCACATTTTTCGCGTGTAGCTTAAAGATACTTCTTGCAGGCCGTGGTACGAAACTAATACCACAAACTGTCTCTTTAATTCATTTGAAATACATGGGGGGATGGAGAATTCATGTGTGGCCCGTGAGGATTGTGGAAAGTGCCTATGCCAGGCTATATAGAAGCAATGAAAGGTTTTTAGAGACTTGGGCAAAGAAACCTTTGTGTTTAGGCCAAAAGAACTCATCCTTAAAAAAGACTAATAACCCCATGTGATGGCCCATGTTTGGCAGTGTCAAGGAACGGTGGGATTTTTTTACAGAAGAGATGTTTTACACCACAGCAAATTGTTTCTTTCCGGGAGGGTCTGCTGCTGGTGGCAGTTTGGGAAGCACTTGAAGCAGAAGAAACCCTTTTTTCCTTAAGCCTAAGAAAGAGACTTTTCAAGAACTGCAACACTGACTAAAATCCCTTGTTCTGTTATCCTTTGTGTGAGTTGGGTAAAAGGAAAGAGGTGCTGGAAGAGAGGGGAAGTTTGCTTTAATTTCTTGTTATTTATTTTCACTTTTAATTCTGTTAGTAATAAACTTTTTCTTTGTACCACAACTATTTAAGTTTGAACCTGTTTTTGCCTCACAGCTCTCTAGTTTTCTGCAATATTTTCTTATTTTCCCCTTATGAAAATAACAGATTTCATGTGCTTGACGCTTAGCTGCATCAAACCATGACAGGTGGTAAAAAACTGGTGAATTTGGGGGTTGAACTTCTCATGAAATAAAATTATCTCATTCTACACACTTAAGAATGATGACCACCATGAAGGCATCAAAGACGTCCCACCTGAAGACTTAGAGCTCCCACTTGGATACTTAAATCAAGTGCATTATTATAGTTCCGGATTTGTAAAACAGAGAAGAAGTAAGCTTGATGAATCTAGCTGAACTTGCTTTGTTTCCAGAAAAGGAAATGTTAAACCCGACATGATAATAAAAATACTGGTTTTAAACATTAAGTCTCAACAAAAGAACTTGAGTGTTCCAAGGATGAAGAGGTTGAGTAAGTAATAGTCTATCAAGATACTGACATTCAATTTGAAACTAAATTAAAGTTGTCCACTTCTGGACAACTGTCCCTGAACAGTGGATAGTTTAGTATCAAAGTGTACAACAAGAGGATTGAAGAGGTATATGAAACTGTTTGACTAGAAATTTTGCTGTACTATACTTAAGTATTAGGCACTTTGTAGGGAAGTTCTATCAGTTACCCTGATACTGCTTCTGTTTTTCAAAAGACAAAAAAGGGGAAAAGAACATCAAGGACAGTTCAGAAGAAAATACGGGGGAATAAGGTTGAGGGGAGAAGCATTTAATGGCTTAACTGTTAATGATGAAAAAAGAAGCTGATCATCACTTGCAGCATAATCACACAGAAGATGGGAACTAAGCAAGGTAACAAACCAAAAAAGGGGAAAAATATTTTACAGGAACAAGAAGAAACACTCCTTCACACCATGATTATCCCAAAAAGCTAACTCAAAAGGAAGAGCACAACATCTAACAGGCAATGTTAACTGATGGTAAACTCAGACTGTTTTTTTTCCTTGAAGTGTCTTCAAGAAGAACTAAAATGAGTATTGTTTGGAAAATGGCATCAAAGATGTCCTATGAAGATGAGTTCACAGAAAACTCAAAAAACTCCCAGTAACCCCCACAGAACTCAGTAAAATACAAAAAAAAAGGATGACAAAAAGAGATGAAATATTCAAGAAAACACTAATCATCTTACTAAAAATGGTAGCTAAAGGTCTGAAAAATTGTCAGGCCAGTGTCTTCATCCAGCTGAATGAATCTCCAAGTTCAACCTTCTGTCTTTGGCTATTTTGTATTTTTGGAAGTGTGACAGGCTTAGGATTGAGAAATCATCCGAAAACACAGTTGGGAATAGTACTACTGTGGCTAAGTGCACTTCCCTGTAGAGTTCCAAGGTTTTCACTTGGGCCTTTTGTTCCCCAAGCACAAGACTGCCCTCTCCATTCCACCAAAGAGCAGATTTGTATGGACTTTCTTTTGTCTTCAAATCTGACCTACTGTACAATGTGGACCACAGTCACCATATTAAACTCAGGAATTTTTCACTAGCAACCATCTTCTCACTCGTAAAACATTACCTGAAATGGATTAGGTACTTAAGGCTCAAGGTTATGACAAACTTCAGAAATTCTGTGGAAGCTTTTATACTTCAGAGCAGCATCAAAATCTGTATTTCATGAACACTGGTAGCTCTGTTTTTCAAAATTACTGAAGAAAGTAGCAATGCATTTTGAGGTGACACAAGATGTACATACAAGAAACCTTTCTCCACCCTGTTAAGTTTTCAGACAAATTGTAAGTCAGCCATTCTGAAGACTGGTGGCTGCTCTAGTATTCTTTCAGCAGCATTAAAAAACACAAGCAGTGTTTGGTGTAACTATCACACTGGTATGGGATTGCTCATTGTAACTTCAGCTGCTTTAATGAGAAACTTCAGTGTCCTTTTCCAGTGGGTCACAATATACATGGGATATAAGTACTACTAAAACCTGACAAAGACCAATTAACAGCAAAAAAGAGAAAACAATAGTGTTTTCAAGATTATTTTTACTGTTTTGCCTTGTAATTATTATGTAGTCAGCATCCAATATTCATGTGGCAGAAATGGGCATTAAGTGCTTGGCTTAATCCTTATCACATTTCATCTTTTCCAGTAAAAACATTCCTGCTATTCCTGTTGCTTGCTGTCCAAATAACTCACACCATGAACTACTCAGATGCTTTATTTGCATGAACAATTTTGAGTGAGAGACTATTCTGACAACAGTCTTTGTTTCCAAGGGTTCAATTTGAACAAAATGCGGTTTCTAAACAAGCCCATGTGGGCTTCTCTAATTTTTTTTTTTTTTAATAAAAGACAACAAAGATGTTAGTGAACATGTCTAAATTGAACTTCAGCCACTACAGTATTCAAAGGTGACAGTGTTCCAGCTCAGAATTTTATCATACTGGCCAAAACTTCACAATCAACTAGAGAATGTAATATAAAGCAACACAAGCACAAGAGTGTTCTCACACTTGGTTCATGTTTTGGTGTTTACTCCAACTTTAGTATTTTTTCAATATTTTGAAATGAATTAATATGCATGAAAAATCAACAGCGTAGAAATAAAAAAGCTGGGTGTGCAGCTGCAGCATCATTACCCAAATGGACAGAGAGATGAACGTCTGCTGAAGCAAAATAAGCTCTGTGGCAATGTGACACTTTTACAAAGCAAAAACCTCCCCAGAGCAGCAAGAAAATACAACTACTGAAACAAACAGACTCTAATCAAGCAAAAGTGACTTTACTTCTGTAAATATCCTACTGGCATTAATAAATCTCAGGAAGATTTCCTAGCACCACCTTTAAAAAATACTGGTATTTTCGGTCAGGTGCAAAGGGACAGATATCCACTGCCTAAAAAGGCTTAACAAGCTCCAACTTAGAAAGTCCTTTCCATTTCACTAATTTGGGAACTCAGCTCTCAATTATCCTTTGGCTGACTGGGGAGCACAGGAGAGAGGGAAAGCAGTGTGAGTTTCACTACAAGCCAGACAAAAAAACCTGGAAAAATTAGCTCAGGTTTAGAAACAAGTTAGCTTAGAAGCTTTCTGTAACTCCAGTCACATCTCTGCTTCAGCTTTTATACGTGTAGAATAACAATAATTTTACTTTGATATATTTAATGTTAAAAGAACAAAACATGTCTGCTCTCTCTTTTTGCTAGTTTCCAAACAGTTACACTAATCATTTTCTTATCAGTGAGCCCCCATCAGTGTTCACACAGCCTTGGAAACACAGAGGGTGCTCTCAGTATTACAGCCCACAGACAGATGACTTTCCTCTCTTCTGGACAGTTTGATTTCAGCCTCTTCTATGTCTATCTCAAGGTGCTACCAAAATGAATGGGGCTACTTTCACAAACAGCAGTTAAGCTCCTGCTTTATGGGAGCCAGGTATTTGTGCTGCCTGTACTCACAATAACCTCGCCTGTAACGCAGCATCTTTGCAGCACCTTCTTTAATCAATGGACATCTGAAACAGAGCTCAGTCAATCAGGACACTGTCCTTTAATGCCTGCTGAGTCCTTTGTCTGCCAATGAATCACAGGTCCCTGATGATTTCTCATTTAAAGGTCAAATCTGCTATGAAGGACAGATAAAAACCATCTGGCTTTCCTGTAGAAAAATAAAAAGCTTTTTTTGTTAGGAGGTGACAAATGCTGAATCCATTAGCTACATCTGAAGAGTGATGGTGCACCTCTTCCTTACGCAAAACTGGCTACATAATTGACTCCAGATTTTAGTCATTACTACTTAGACTTTATGGCTGGAAATGGAAAAGCAAGGAGTAGTGGCAGGAGAAAAAGTGAGTGTAGTGGTATCTTCATTGTATTATCAGTTATGCATTGACAAGTCAATATAAAGATTTCAGTCCAGTCTTTTTCCTGAAATATGAGAAATGGAAAAGCGTATGCAAAGAGTGGAAAATTTAAAGGCAATTATCTCAGAGGCCACAGAAAGGGAGACACAAACTGAGGAGAATCCTCTGCTACTTTTCAATTTAATTTCATTTTGTGACATTTTTGAGCCAGGTTTTCAGAAAAGCCTAAATCAGAGAGTGGCAGTAGGAGATGGTGTCATGAACCGTGAGATGAAGCACACTATACTGACAGTTTCTTTGTAAATAGTATGGAGAGGACAAAAGGAGATGAAAGGATCAAAAAAGCAACTAATTTTAAGCTTTGCAATTACTGAGTCAAAAATTGACAAGCTTTTTACTACAAAACTAAATACCAAGAATTTGAAAAGTGCTTCTCCAGCTTTGAGGATGGAGACAATTTTGTGCAGTTGACAATCCCTGTTTTCTGGGGTTTCCTGTAGGAAAAAGTAGTGATCAAAACTGGAGTGAGGGAAGTGAGTCAGTACAACAAGCTTTTCTTGCAACTGGAAGGTAGTAGCCTATTTTTCCATAAATACTGGGTATACTCACTGGGTGATACTGTGGATACCCACTGCAAGCAGGTAGCTGGTTCAGAAACCGGTTTTCCATATGCTCCTCAAGAATAGTTGTGAAACTTCAAACAGAGCTTTGTTTGTTTTCAGGTCAATGCTGACTCACTCATTTTCAGTCCAATTTTAGCTGTGAGAATGCACTGTTAAAGTCAACACTGATTTAATTTCTGAAAACAAACACTATGCAAAGCAAGTAAGATGGTACTGCCAAATTCTGATGTGCTCTAAATCTGTATCTTCAGGTGAAGCCCTCAGGAGTTTCTGTTTCTTTTCATGGTAGCAGGAAAAAACTATCCCCATTGACATCTTTCTCTGATAAGTAAAATCAGTTTGTGTAGTTTGCTTTCTTTTGAACAAGAAGAATGTGGAAGTTCCTTCAGGGAGGATAGGAACAGAGCACCTAGATGTGCTTACACCATCCCATGCCAATAAACCATGTCAAAGAGGTGCAATCTCTATACTTATTTTACAGAACGTTGTACATGACATAAGCTGCTGTTCCAATTTTGCCTCCACTCGATCTGTGTTTCTCACAGGACATTTCACAACTTTTGGACAGAAACAACACTTGGACAATATGCCTTCTGTTAGATTTTAAGCCTGATTATACAAGTACAATTTGTCAGTGAGCTCCCTGGGTTATCCTGCTGTTATTAGATAGTAGAGGATACTTCTGCGGGGGAAAAAAAAAAAAAAAANAAGCCTGCCTTTGTTCCTCAGGTTAGTAGTTTTAGTCTTTAAGAATATTTTCTGCACTTAGATTTTTCTAAAAGGTCTCATTTCACATATCAGAATGAAATTTTTAAAAAAAATGTAATCACAACTCAAATCAAACCAGGCCACACAGAAGAGGACATGTTTCACTGAAGTTTCCTTATGATCTTACTTGGTTTTCTTCTTTGACTGAATTTAAGAAAGTCCAATGATGCTGACTTCCAACATCTTAACCAGCTAGTGAGCATCCCATTATCATACACCTATGCTCTACAGGAAATGACAAGAGACAATACAAGAAAGCAAGACATGGAAAATCAAAGTAGTATTTTTTATTTTATTTCAACTTATTTTATTCTAGCCATCACTACCATACGGTAAATGCAAATTTTATTTTTAATTAGAATATGTATATGATTACTAAAATCAAACCTTCATTCTGGTTCTAAGACCACAGTAGATTATTTGATGGAAGGTTAAAAAAGGGGAACACAAAAATTATTTCTGAATGCACTTTTTACACCTTACTGTAACCAGGAGGCAAACACCTCCTGCAAAGCACCTCCCTGCCTACTGGTGGCATAGGATGTCCCTTTGTGAAGACAAAGATTAGACTGGGAGTTCAGCTACCATCTGACACTGCAATGCTTTCACTCTGAGGAAGCAAAATTGTGGTCAGTAAAGTCTTTCTTTAGCAATAACCTTTAGAATAATTCATGCCTACTTCATAACAGCAGCATAGCTACACCTACCGAAAAGTTCCAGTATCAAAGATCTTTATGCCAAACAAATTGTTTGACAAAACAATTGCAGTGTAATATTTCAACAGGAATTATAATATATGTAATATATAGAGAGTACTTCAGTAAGCAGTCCTTTGTTTTACAAAACCCAAAATTACTCTCCTTGCAGTTTAATCATAAAACTAGTACTCTGATTAATCTCAGAAAGATAAAGGTAACCTATCTTGTTGGCTGTGAGCACAGAGCCTCACTGGCTCCAGGCCCCTAAAGCAAAACAAGGACTCTACACAAAAGTGGGAATGAGTACTGTGACTACAGCCCCAATGAGGAAAATGCTGGCTACGAACTTCATCCCCACTCTTCACCAGGACACTTTCTTAGATACAGAAACATTTATACATCTCCACCTTTGTCTTCCGTGAAAGTGATACCATGGTTGAAATGGCTATTGACTTGTCTCACACATCAAAGGTAATTTAATTTTGCAGGTCAGTCCAAAATGGATCTTTACCTGATTTGAGTCTGTTGAAATATATATGGATTTTTTGTTTCAGCTTTAAGGAAAAAAATAAAAATCAATTGAGATGCTGAAAGCATTTATTCAATTTTCCTACAACAAGGTACAGTATTACCTTGTTAAATGACTGAAAGAACTTGCCACTCACCCCAAGAGATGCAAGGCACCTTGTTCCTTTTTCTTATTAGTTCCAACAAAGCTTATAACTGATTTCAGATGGGGTAATGGGTATTTAATAACCCAAACGAGTTTTCTAGCACGTTATTTAAAAAAAAAACCCAAACAACAATGACCTATTCACTGTTACTTAACAGATTAAGATGATTCTGATCCTAGCCCATTTAACAGCTACTTTCAGGGTTTTTTTTTTTAAGTAAAATAGTAAAATGAAAAATTGAGAATTGAAGAATTATTGTCCCAGGAACTTTGAACATAGTCACATGCATCCAGTAAATCGTAATATCAACAATTATTTTATGGAAGGCTCCTCTGCTAACCCACTCTTTAGAGATCCCAGGATGATGGATTAGTTTTGCACAAATTTAAGGAGTACATTCAAAGGATAACTTTGAACCAAAAAGACCAAGCCTGAACTGTCAACAGGGATCAGAAATAGATGAACTGTCAGAAAAAAAATTGAAAGTTTATATAAAATAAAACTTGAGAGAGCTGAATTATTTGGCTATCTTCCTGAAAATACCTTACTGTGTGGGTTTTATTTTGTTTTTTAAAGGAACAAGCACACTGTAAATAAGCTTAAGAGAACTGGGGAAGTAGGATCTTTCCCTCTCAAAGTGATTTGCATTCCTTATCAGAAACATTTGCCTTACTGCTTCAGTTCTATCTGCTTTCACATTTTAAAGCCTCTGTGAATGGACTGCCTGGAATCCCCCACGAGGATAAAAGTCACAGTTCACCAAGCTGCAGCACTGTCAGAGCTCAGGATCCCAGTAACTAATTGCTGCATTTGATCTAACAGTGATCTGACATATAACAACTAAGCTTGTGCTCTTTTCATGAGAAGAAAGCACTGTTATTTCTACTTTGTAATGGAATTTAGAAGTAACAACATGGATCTAAATCAGCATTCAGGTGGTCAGAACGTGCGCTGGTAATGCTGTGGTTGTGGGTTTGATCCCACATGGACCACTCACTTAAGAGCTGGACTCGATGATGCTTGTGGGTCCCTTCCAACCACAGAATATTCTGTGATTCTGAATTTCCTTTTACATTTTGCTGCCTTCCATAATCTCCAAATGCACATGATGCTGTCATGCTTTATATAATCTTGATTTTTAACTATCGTATATAAGTGAACTGTAACGCACTTCTCAGCTGTAGAAAAGACTTTCTGGCTTTCAATTCTGTATCTTGATTTGTTAAGTCAATAAAATTATACTGGAAATTTAGAGAGAGTAAAAGAGTTTTAGAAGTGTCTGAAATACTCAACAATTGCTATATTAAAACCATCCTTTACAAGTATTTTACAGAACCCAACATCCTATTATCATTAATTACTGAAAGCATGTACCCTTGGACAGCATTTCTAGAGAGTTTTCCACCATAAAATGCAATGCCAAGATACTAATAAGAAACAAGGATATTGCATGTTAATTAGCAGCAAGTGCCGGAAGACTCTTGGTAAAAAACATCAGAGCTCACAAGAATGCATTCAAGGCAAGGATGAACAACACTGCCACATGAGCAGCCTGGCCTAGTGGAAGTGGCCCACAGCAGGGGGCTGGAATGAGATCATCTTTAAAATCCCTTCCAGCCCAAGCCAATCTGGGATTCTATGATCAAATGGCAGGGAACTCTGGACCGACAATGAGTAAGATTAAAATAAACTGTAAGTCTCAAACTTATCCGTGCAAACATTAAAGCATCAGCACTTCTGAAGTTCTATGAAACCACTGGTTTGAACTCCTGATGACTGTTTCAACCACAAACTTGGCCTGAATTAGCCCCTGCTCCACCTTTTGATGGAGGATTTATGGTGCATCTATTTGCAGACTTGCAATCTAAAAGATCTTCCCCTCCTTACTGTATCATGCATTTCAGTTTCCAGTGGGTAGCCAGAGCCAAATACGTCTTCTTTATAAAGATGAAATTCTTAAGATAGGACTTGCATACTGTTGGGAAGGTCTCTTTCTTGCAAAGAAGGTGTCTCTACAAAAGTGTAGTTACTTCCAGAACCAGGTATTGAACCATTTCAGTTGTCTACTTTAGGCTTTTTTCTCCCATGTTCTATGTAAGTAACCTACTCAATCTGTAGGGCATTTAGGGACAGAGGTGACGTTCAAATATTGATAAGAAGAAATAATTTGCTGTCATTTTCTCAGGAAAACAGTCGAGTGGAGGGAAGATTGTAATTTTTACCACAAAACGCAGCACTTGTGGCTAACTCAGCTTCCTGGAAATGAAACTGAATAGCTGCAAGATCTCTCTGCAACAATTCGAAACCAAGAAAACAGAAATGTTTTCTGTTTCTAAACAGAAATGCTTGGATCCTTGAGGAGAAAGGGAAAAATTTGTACAAGTCACAATTTAGTTTTAAGGAAATTATATTAGAATATGAAATATTTATTTGAAGATTCTGAATCTCTGCTATCATAGCTTATTGAAAATAGTGAGGAACAGCCTATCTGGGAGACAAACTGCATCTTGAATAAAAATTACACTGAACTAATTTCCATTGGCTACACAGGCTCCACAAAGTCTTTTGGGGAATTAAAACAGATAGCCCTTCACTATAAATCAGGTTATAAAAAAGCCAACATTTGTCTAAAACGTAAGTGTAATGAAATCTAGATGAACATGTATACAGTATTTTTCACGTCAACTGTTGCTCAAACACCAAATGGAGAAGAATGACTCAAGGTGGTGTAAAGGACAAAGTTAGAATTATGGGACACAAGTCTGTCTTCAAAATAAACAAAAAAGGTTCTTGGTGATGAAGATATACTAGCCTAAAGGTTTTAAATCTTCAGTAGACTGGTTTTATTTCTAGAGGAAGACTAGTTTTATAAAACCATCCATGACTTAACGTCTAGACTAGATGGAACAATCTTTCATGATATCAGTGTTGACTGCTTCACTTACCCTAAGTTTGGTAAGGTGGGAACACTGTTTTTAGCTAAAATACCCACTGGAACAGAGTGCTAGAGCAGAGTGTACAGCATTGCATGGATGATAAAAAGCCATTCTGTATTCGTGGGCACATGTGCTAAGAGTTCTCCAAGTACACTCTCCTATCTTTAACTTCAATGATTCTAGAAATTGCTCAAAGCTTATAAAACAGGAGCAAGTATTTCCAGGTGAGACACAAATAAGTCATCAAAAGTGACTGAAAATTTCATAGTGAGATGACCTGGGTTACTGAAAGACAATGAAAGTTTCACAGTTACCTTTTTTACAGTCTTGTCAGGTTCAAGAGCAATATCTGGAATGTTGGCATCCACCATGAGGGAAAATAAATTCAAGATCAAGTTGGAATACCTAAGCAGAAGAGCAAATTAGGTAAAGCACTTTGTAAACTGTACAAAAGACATTTTGTAAACAACTTAATTTAAGAACTCATCATCTTACAGTGAACTGTTAATGCTTCAGAAATCCATTTTTAATACTTTAATGGAAAGTATTTATGACAAAGAACATAAGAGACTGACATTAACTCTAAAAGTTTAACCTACAAAATCTCTCAAACTGCCAAAACTGAATAAAGTGCTCTGGTTTTGTTACAATTTTCCAAAGTTGTCAGAACATTTACTCAGAGACACATCAAATATAAACTATGATTTAATATATTTTAAGTTTTAATGCCATTTTCTACCTCTATGTAGGACAAACATATGCTAGAATACTGATTCAAAGATTATTTTTTATTAAGAAGTGATACAGCAGCATGATATATATTCAAAACGATGAAGTCTTCATAATAACAGAAAAATTATTTTTCCAATCGCTGCAAGGGCTTTTGACATAACAAGTTAAATATTTAACCAGATCCAAGTCATCAGTTGCTCAGTTAAGCTCCAATAATAGTGGTAGAACAGTACACGTAGGAAGTACAAATGTCATCTAGAGACAAATCAGAGAATAGTTTTCAGCTTTAAAATGGTGTTGGAAACATTCGTGACTATTTTTTCTAAAGAACACCATTTTGCCCTTGCAGAAAATTAGTTGTCAGTTGCTTTTTCAAAGGATAATTTTCAAGCTGTTCAACACAAACTGAAACTCCCCTTCCTCTGCAAAAAGATCCAGTTCCCTTTAAGACACAAAATATGTAACTGACTTCACCATTTGAAATATTGCTTTGCTAAGAGAACCAGGAGCTTCACAGATGATAGAAAATGAATTCTTAGCAGCAAAACTTGTTTATTAGGAAGCTCTTGAATATATATCAGCTGACAACTGCAAGGAATACAAAGTATTTCAACTAAACAAAAGGTCTGCTTCATAGCTGTATTTTACAAAGTAGATATTGCTCAAAAAAAACATCTCCCTAGAAAAGCTTAATTCCAACAAAACTCTTGATGCTTAATTATTACCTGGAACTAACACTACCTAACATATTCCAATGTAAGTTTTAAGACATTGTAACAAAAGCATCTAAAATCAATGGTCTGGCTAGAAATCTTCCGTGCCTAATTTCTTTCAGCAGTTTTGCTTCACTTTCCCAGGAGCAGGGGGCTGGAGTCGGGAAAATTACTTTTATGGCAAATTAAAAGAAAAGAGGTAAAGTTAACTCTACCATTTTGTTTCAGGTCTGGCTAAGAAATCTGGCAGTCAGGTTGCTCTGCAGCTAGAAACAGACACCACACAGGTTCTAATGAATTTTTCTTCTAATTGCCTGAAACTAGCAAATCTCTTTTTAAACACGCTTAAATGTTACAGGTACACGCTCTCAAGTCTCTTCCAATGTTATTGGTACTTTCTGTCAATAGTTTTCCCTTCAAACTGACCCAGAATCTAAAGCCTCAGAGTCCCTTTTGCTCTTCAACTGCAGAGAGGATAAGAGCTCATACACGCTACAGGATTTTGGAGCTATTTATGTGATGGAGGTTTGTAAAAAAAGATTTTGAAGGTCTAGGCATCATTGTTAGATGCCAGTTAAGAGATGGTTCTGTTCCACACAATGAAGTCTTCTGATTCTTGATGCATATGATCATCTGAAGAATGTCATTTGGACAAAAAAAAAAAAAAAAATCAAGAAAAGGTAATTTGGTGGGGGGAGAGTATGGAGTGGAAAAAACCCCTAAAAATTAAGGAAGAATTGCTCACTATTCTATCTACAGGTCTGCCTTCTGCACCTCACCCTAGCCTTTCTGTAACTCAGAAATCTAAGTTACTGCCATCCTTCTTACAGGCAACATCTTTGGCAAATATGCCATGACGTTCACAGCTGGGGAACTGACAGCCCAAACTCATCTAAGAGGAGAGATTTTGCTGAATCACCTGAGTTAGGAGTCTGACTTAAAAAAATCAAACACCTTTGTCAAGCAGGGGATATCACTCATCTTTGACATCTACATTACAAAGGCCTGTGGAGTGGCTGACATCCATCCGCAGCCAGAACAAACTCTAAGCCAGGTTTTTCTAGTTTTAAGGATGTTTAATTAAGTACCTACACCCAAACCTAAATCCTTCTCACATAATTCTTTGCTTTCCTCAAACTCAGTACAAATTAACTCACAAAATAAATAAGGATTCAGCTGCACTGAAGGTTGATTAACTTCTGGTTTGAACATGAAGTACTGTTAAAGAAATTCAACAAAAAACCTACTCCTACATAGAAAAGGTCTCATATATCAAAAAAGAAACCCACATCAGACAAAAGGTCAAATTCTCATTGCTATGTTTTCTGAGAACAGCAACTTCTGTTTTCAAGGAGTTAGTATCTCAAATACCTGCTTGATGCTTAGCATTCTTTTATTTATTTTTTTCCATACTTACCAGCCCTTTGCATATAGATGTCCTAAACCAATCAAATATTTAGGCTGTTGACTTTGCAATGCTCTACCAAATTTGAAGCTACAAACATCCACTATAAAGACAGGGATAGGAATGCATACAGTTATCTTCAGTGCTGAACTAAGGCCCTGTTTATCTGGTATAACTCCAAAATTCCTAAGTTTAAAATGCTTTAAGGATATTACCTTTCTTTCAGTGGAACATGGGATCCCCCACGACTCATTTTTCTTCTCAAGAGCATGTATACTCCCTAATCATTGTCATGCCACAGTTAGCTATAACAAATAACAGCATTTATTCTTCCCAAAGTACTTCCTTGCAGTCCAAACTCAGTGAATATTGACCCGATCCCACTCAGCTTCATTTTTGCTCCTCCCTCTTCACCATCTAATCACAACTTTTAGAAGACTATCCAGACGCTGCACTGCCTAGCTACAACCCTTCCAAAGGAGCAGCACTTCCCAACGGCCATCACAGCGTTCCACTTGTTGCCTACAGTGTTTCCATTCAGATCTGGACAGCACCCACTAAACTGAGAACAGACTGGGGAAGAACTCTGCTCCAATCACCCGGACAACTCCATCCACACAGAAAAAAAAATCTCAGCCCAAACTACAACTTCTGTCCCTACTTACCTCCTACTCCTTTGCCCTTACCTATGCCCACTAACTCACACTGAACAGCAAGCTTCTCACAGACTAATGCAGGGGAAGCCTTGGAAAGAATTTGGAGGGAACAAAACAATCTAGAGCCTCACTCTGGAAAAAAAAAAACCTCTGAAATGCTGTGACTGGATTCTTTGCTGCAACAGGTTACCCAGCGAAAGTGTAGAGATTCCCTCAGTGGAGATATTCCAGAACCTTCTGAACATAACCCTGTGCCATGTGCTCTGGAATGACCCTGCTAGAGCAGGGAGGTGGGACAGATGACCCGTTTTGTGATTCTGTGGAACCTGCTGAAGATGTGTAAGCAGCAAATTGTTGGTGAAACTGAAATGCTGACATGCAGCAGGATTTGAACATCTTTAAACAGGCTCAACATGTATAATGAAAGCATAAAGGGCTGCTGCAGCCCAAGTGAAGATGCAAGTCCTGCTGACAGCCACAATTTGCCCTGCAACACATTCAGAACACAGCAGCTGCTCCTTCACTACAGCACTGCTGACAAACACACGAGTGATTAATGCTGCCAAGAAAAGTAGAAAGCATCTCCTTAGCCCCTACTCCCCAAGAAAATCCCCCAAACTAACTAAAAAACACACAGTAATGATCATATGCCAAACTGCTTACAACCAGAAACAACGAACAAAACTATTCTTTTACTTGTAACTTTAAAATTCCTTACATTTTTTTTCACTATGTAACATCCATTCCACCAGGAATCCTAATACACCGAGATAACAGTACTTGAAATATGTAGAGAACTGGTTATTCCCCAGAGAAATAAGGAACTAAAATAAAGCACAGCCTGATGGAGATGACAGAGTTTGTATTTTGTCGTAGCTATCAGAGGTTATGATTTCACACTACTCGGCCAGAAGATGTGTCTGTGAGTGGGTTTCTGTCAATATGCAGAAATGTTAGAACTAAACTGTTCCACATCCAATTATTCTTTTTTCAACAAGTATTCTTAATTACTTTTAGTTCTATCTGCTTAAAATAATAGTTACAGTAATTTTAGTATTATCATACACTATCTTTGTTGAAAGCCTTAAGGATATGTATTCAGAAACATTTAAAAATATTTTCCTATTAAAGTGAACAAATATTGGAGATGCTATAATTACAACTACAATTCCAGACATTAAAAATGAAACCATCTTGATTTACAGTTTAGTTGTACACCCAAATTACCACTATAGCACACAGTTAATGATGATCTTTGTAGCAAATCATTACATAAATTAATTCAATGAATAATCTTTCACTGACACAACAGACCTTTCCACTGAAACAGCTAGGTTTAAACAATAAAAACAACTCAAGTACATGACAAATAAGAAATACAGCATTAAAAACAGTTTTAAGCAAAGTTCAGAAGTTGGATTGTTCTCTGAAGGCACAAATATTGCTTGCTGATAACATGCCACTATTTTTCCAAATTGCTGAATGGCTTTTTAACCCATTAATAATGTCAGTTCCTAGACCAACTCCTTAGTCTTCCTCCTCTTATCAAGTGGAGAACTACATGCAGCATTTTGTTTTGTATCACTGGCTGCTTTTCATATTATATGTACTTTTCACATATGCTTACCATATTTCCAATTTCCTACACATATTCAAAGGTTTACATTAGGAAATCTATGATATTAAAGTGAAAATCTTTATCTTCATTGAAGATACGCTGAATCAATTCCCTGGACAGACCAGGAGTGCTTACCTGTGTTTTGTTCAAACAAATATGAGCTACTCAGCTTAGAAAGTTTATGGGTAAGTAATACAGTCACTACCAAAGAATGAAGCAGATTCCAAATTTAAAAGAGATCTGAGACCTAGCAGTCTGTTGGTCCACAGACACAGAGTCTAAAGAGTTTTTAGCTGCCACAATTCTGGATATTTAAAGAAATTTCTAACATACTTGATTGTCACTACAAGTTGCTAATTTTTGTCCCACAGGAGCTGAACTAAACACATGAGTGTGTTATCTTCAAGCCAAAGAATTTGATCATCACTAATTTAAACTGGAGGAGGATAAAGCTGCAAATGAGTAATGACTTAAATTAAAATGACAGTTCCTTGGTCATCAATAATCACAGAATAAGAAGCTTAAGGGCAAAAACATACCCAAAAAGAAATATAATTTAATATCCCACATGAGTTATGAAATTAAGCTATTTAAGTTATTAAACAAGCAAAACTGGGGGCTTCAAGTTGAACAACAACATTCACCCTCCACATTACACCAACACTGTGATGTTTTCATTCCTTTGTCTCATACAAATTCTTGTGTTCACATTTAAACAAGCTTTGAATTTTCAACAGAAGCATTTCAGCAATTCATTTACTCATCTCCTCTCCTGCTTTAGAGTGGCTCTAACGAGTTTTGGCATAAGCCCAGTGCTGTTACCTGCGGAGGTGGAGAAAGGCTGTGTAGCACTGCTTACGGAACTCCTGGTACTGCTCACTCTGGGTGCCTCCCATACCTTCCACCATCTCCTTGTTCAGCTTCATCGGGGGAGGAAGGGGCTTGGGATCCCGGCCCAATATATAACCAAAGTCAATGTGAAACAGTTTACCTGTAGAAGAAGGAAAGGCAAACTCTGAACATAATACCACTTCTTGACGCAAAACTTAGAAAAACAGAATCATTAAGAAGATAGTAAGCAGCTCCCAGAAAGTTTTCTGTAAGGTTTGTAACAGTATATATTTTATCTTCAGCTGTTAACTTGAAGTTATGGTTTTAAAGAAGTAAAGCTGATTTCAAATTCATTAAGAGTACTAACAAGATCTGTTTTCCTGCTTTTTTTATTTTTTAAACATGTTGAATATATTCACAAAGACTGAACCAATACTGAAACTGGTCAGTAGATATTTAAATGCACAGTTTACATAATAGATACTACTAATTCTTTGCACATTCTTTAGAATTTGTTAGCAAATTGAAATATTAATACTTAAAGCAATGCAAGGTGTGTTTCCCATTTGGTTGCTGTGGCATGAAATAGGGTAAATTTAACATACAACTAATATAACAAAGAGAAAGTAAGACTTATAATCCTATGAACAATCTTTCAAAGACACTGAACACCAAAAGATTTCAGTGCTGTTTCAAAAGTCTTTTGAGTTGTTCAAGTAAGGTCAAAAATTATCAACTGTTTTGAAATACACTGAAGAAACATCACTACAACTCCAAATTTGAAATTGGCTTTCAAATCCACCAAAAAGTTTGTCATACCCTTTTCAGTACTAGAATGAATTGCATCAATCACTGCCTTTCCCTTCTCAGTTCAACTGACTGCATTTAAAACACTTCTGCAGCATTAACTTGACAAAAACTTGTATATGCCTCCTGTCTTCAAATGCACAAGGCAACTGCCCTTCCTATCAAGAGCCTGCTGTGCTGCTCACCATAATGCTCATAACATTTACTGGGGAGAATTCAGAGTGTTCCCTTTCAACATTACTGAATCACGCATGAGATGTTATCAGTGGCAAGATGAACAACTGAACTTCTCTCGGTAAACTTCAGTTTACCAGCAACTTCAAAAAACCTAAAATATTTGGATTAAATGTAGATTAAATATTTTATAAATACCCAAAAAATTATGTTAATAGAAATAAAAGTAGAACAATTCATAATTCTTAGGTGGCCACTTTCTTAGGAACAGTCTTGACTCAGTTAAGTGGAAAATATTCTCCATGTTAAGCAAAAAAAAAAAATCTTTGAAAGTGTTCTACAAATGTAATTTAAGCAATGACTTGGGCCACACCAGAACTACATTACAAAAAGATGGTGAGACTTCAGATATGCATCAGATACAAGACAGGAGATCTTTTAAACAAGAAGGTACAAAGTTATTAGCATGATTGTTATCTAACACAGACAGCAGAGAAGATAAGAGTCTTGTTTCAGAATTAGGCATCTGAACAGCATTACAGACAGGGGTGTATTTGCTATGGGTTATTTTAACCTGCAGTATCTGTACTCATTCTGAGATTTTCATAAGATTAGGTTATTGGTGCTCTTGGAAAAAAATGGAGCAGTAATATTTTTCAGTTAATCACCCCTCTGACTCCTTCATTGAATAATAATGTTAATATTGATAGAAAAGACTGAGATCTGTCATAAGCACTCTTTTTCAATCCAAGAAACGAATTCCACGACAGTCCAAACGGAGATCACAAGGATCCTGAACAAGAGGCAAAGTATTTGCTGATTGATAAATGCCACAACCATTACATTTTGCATAACTAACTGCTATAAAAAAAAGCCTTCCTTCAATACATTCCTTCTGGGCTGGTAGAGGAGCTTCTTTCAGAGCTCATTTTTGTACACCAACTTTTTGAAGCAACCACATACAGAACCCTTCCATCATTAAGCTAGAAAAAATGCTTAACTAAAAAGTTTTGGGGACCTGCTTTCTCTTCAGTTATTCAAACCTGTCACCTTGAAGAGTCAAGGGACAACATTTTGCATAAAACAGTAACTCTTGTAGCAGTAAATATTTTTTTTTCAGTTTGCTTTGGAGATACGGAATAAAAGATGATAATTAATAATTTACATTGGTAACAAAGACATCTAAAACATTCAAAAATATTTCAATAATTGAGTGATAGACACTTAGAAAGTGAGATGAGGCCATCCTGCATTAACATTATAGCTTTCATAGCTGTACTTCAAAATTCAGCTGATTTTTAGGCTGACTCAAAAGGTATGTACAAGCTTACATTTAAATAAATATTTATAAAACCTTTCAAACCTGTGTACTAAACACAGACTTGACTAATTTTAATCCAGCTCCTGCAAGATCTATTAAGCCAGCACACCATATTACAGAACAGGGACAAAAGGCTCTCCCTGGTGCCTGCCAAAAGCTGCTACACCAGGAGCAGCCTGAGGGAGCACTGCATGCACGTCTAGAGATTTCTATAGAGAAACCTGACTCATGTTACTCTGGAGGACTTAACAACTGAACAAGTGAAAAACAAGCCTGCTTTGGACAAATTAAATTGGCTATTTAATGAGGAAAATTAGGTGATGTTTATATTCTTATTTATGTTAATAAATAATAAATTTATCAAGTTAATAAATTCAATTATTACAATTTGTTTAATACTAAGATAAAAAGGTTGCGAGTGTATCAAGTGATCATCCCAAGTGCCATTTCTATCAGGATGTAACACGGAATATTCCACTTTCATTATATTAATGAATGTGACAATTCTCACTCAGCATAACACCAATTGCAAGAGTAAGGGAACCTCTGGAGGACACCTGGTCCAGCCTCCTGGCTGAGCAGAGACACTCAGGTGCCTTAGCCAGGGCCATGTCCAGACAGTTTCTGAGTACCCCCAGGGATGGTCTCTCTACAACCTGTATCAGCCACCTCCCTGTGAGTAACAGTTCATACTCATATCACGATATTTATACACAGAAATCACCTGTCCTCCTAGTAATACAGCCTTCATGTGAACTCGGTGCAACACTACTTCTCCTAAAGGCTTTGAACTACCACGTTTTACAAAGCAATTACATGAACTGCCTTCAATAACAGTGAGTGTCATAACACATACACTTCTATTTCTTAGACAATCGTGTTTTACCATGATCAAACTTCTTCAGATTTATTAAATCTTAATTTAAAAGGCTCCTAATCTTCAGACATGCCTATAAATTACAGACAAAACTGGACCTCTGCTTTGGTTTACTACTGTTCCCAAATGACTGCTAAATCATAAAGGTGAGGGTTTTTTTTTTTTTGTTTCAGTCATGATTTAAACTAAAACCAGGAGTTACTTAAGACAACAGGTGAAACAGATCTCATCTTTAAAAACAGTGCACTAGAAATCATCCTGCACTCCCCATTTATTTTACTGTAGAAAAAGCAAGACACAAAGCATTTACTGACTGGAAGAGGATGAGAAGCTTCCAGGAGTAAACAGCATGCACATATAAAATTATTTAATTCAAAATCTAAAAGCTGATACCATTGGGTATTTTGAGCTTTTTTTTTTAAGTCTTTTATTCTATGAGTTTGACTACCTTTTTCCACTCAACACCTGGTTTTCTAACATATGGAATAAAGAGGACAGGACACTGGTTACTTCAAGGAAATGGCACGAAACATGGAAGTTACTCTGACTACCAGTCAGGGCATCAGGGATTTCAAAGTCCATCTGAATTCCTTTCAGCCTCAAAAGCGATCTTTGATTAAGTAAAGCATGGACCTGTAGACACTAAAAATTGATATCTGGTGCTTGCAACAGCCAGTAACATCTGACTGCATGTGGAGAGGGTGATTTGTCCATCACTTTCCCTGCTAATACCTAGATTTTAATAGTTCCTGTAGAGCAGCACAGAAATTGTTTAATTTTGCTAGGAAAAACTACTGAAAACCAGACAGAACTCTGAAAACCTTAAACAAAATGCAGACAACAAAGCAAATTAGAAGCAACTACTGAAATAAAGTAATTGTGGTGGCAGTTAGTTGTCTCTTAACAGTAAAAAAGCAAATTATTTCAAACTACTCTGTTCCCATTGTTAGGGAGGAACAACAACAAAAAAAACCCAACCAAAACACAAAACCCCCCCAAATTTCACTATTTTTTCTGTAACCCTCAAGCACCACTATTATTTTAACTTGGCCATATCAAAAATGTACAATTTAGTGATTATTTAAATTGAATTCCTATTTTAAATTTGAAGCAATAGGATAAAAATGCCTCTGATGAAAATTACTGAATGGATGGGGTGTTTTTCTGGCTTTTCAGCAAATTCAGATGTTACTGTAAAAATTTCTCTTTTGCTACCAGAGCATTGCCATGATGAAAAAATCAGAATGGCTAATTTATCGTGATAATTTTCATCATCAGCATCTTACAACTTTTCCAAGAGTACACAACAATGAAAGTAATGTCAATTTTTAAGAACTTATTCAGGAGAGAGGTTTTGAAGTCAATATGCAGCAACAGATGGAAGTAAAGTTTATCACTGTCACCCATGTAACTGGTAAGAACCCAGCTTGTCTTAAGCATTATAACTCACCTCCCTCCCCCAAGCTGTCCATTCTCAAAATACCTTCCATTCAGGCATATTATAAGAAAAAAATAGGTCTGATATATATGTTACTAGATGACAAGGTACTGACAAGCTGTTCAAGGTACCTGGAAGAGAAAGTGTTTTAGCAGATCAAAAGCTAAAAGGTTATGTTCTTTTTGCAATAAGCACCACAGAAAATGGAATTCCAGAGAGAAATCTGAAGGAGAAAAGTATGCATTAGTCTTAATTTTTTTTTAAAATAAGGATGTCCCTCTATCAAGACCAGTAACATTTAAAAGATCTTTAAAAATTGTATTTAACATACTATTTTGCAACATTAATAAATTTATTTAACAATGTACTTGTCTAAGTACTGATACAGAGTGAATGTTTGAATCCTACAGGTTTTCCATTTCTACCACCTTCAAACCTGCTCTGGGATAGATTTTTTTGACTGAAAAACACAGGAAGTACAAACATATGGTGTCATTTCATATATGAATCTGTTCAGGTCCTTGCTGTCTTACCTGGCAACCCTTTCTAACCAAGACTGAAGAATAAATGTGGTGTCAAGTGGTGCACTTCGCATTGAAGAAAGACCACAGTTCTACCTCTAAGCATTAAATGAGAAGACAGCCAAGTTCTTTCATCTATTTACACATAATGCCAAAAGCAAATGTGGTTTTCAAGTTCTGAGCAGCCAGTCTTTGACCTGCTCTTAGATATTAATAACCTCATTTTATCCACGTAGCAATTTTCCCTCCTGCTACAGAGCAATTTCAAGTGTATGGCTTAGGTCAAAGCCCCTATACTTTGGGAACTCATACTGGGAACTTGAATTTTTATGCAGGTGACCAAAGGTTACTGAAAGATAAGCTGGCCATCGCTAGGGTGAGAGTAAGCTGGTCAGACACATACATAGGCAGTGCTACTCAAGAAAGCCATTTGAATGTCTAGGATATACTAAAATATCTGCACATAGCCTGGACCTTTGTGAAACCTTTGCATGTCTATGAAGCAAGCTGAAATTACTAAGATACTCTAATGGGACAGGAGACTTCATTTGTCTACAAAAGTTGAAATACTTTCTAACCCTACTTATGACTGTACTGACTGCCTTGCATTTATAAAATGCTTAGCAGATATGAAGGCATCTGTATCTGGGTATTTTGTTAGTACCTGGATGCTGACTCTACAATCAAATCAGAGAATGTAAGAACTGCAGAACAAAGTGTTTTCAGGGGAAGGCATGGCATAATTGCTAGCCCTGTGCTTATTCCATGGAAGTTAACTGAACATGCTACACCTCGTGTATCACAATCCAGTTTCACAACCACCCAGATCTTCCTTCCAAGGCAACTAAAGGAACATTAGCTGTTAAATCAGATGCCAGCTTCAATAAATAAATCAGTCTGTAATCCTAAAAGGAAGCACTGATGTTGCCTAAACCTGGGCACAGAGGTGAAAAACAGTGTCTTATTATTTACAAGCCACAGTAATATCTGCTACAGATTTGGAAACAAGATATTAAAACAAAGAGCAATTGATAATGCATTTTGTCTCCAGGACAAGAAGAAAGTTCAAAGTTTTCAGAGAAAATAAATATCCCTATCATGCAATACTGACTATGTAATGTGACCTTTGTGTTACCAGCCAAGGCACATTTATGAAACTGATACAAGTATTTTTGTAATTTATGACATTACTGACAGATAAGGATGTTTTGACTGAAGGTTCCCCACATCTCTTTCCAAACACACTTTTACAGCTGTCCTTGAAGTATAATGATACATCACTTAAAAAACTGAAAATCTAGATGTCTTGTTTAAGACTACTACTATAAAAAAAGTCACTCGATTTCTAGAACTATAGGCATAAAAGAGTCATGAAAGACAGTAGAAATTAATTAATTAGATAACTGACATCTCATGCAAAAAAAATTTCTAATGTGTAGGAAAAAAATTGTTTTTATGAACTTCAGTATCCATTGCTTAATATTTAAATTATACTGTATCTATTATAAGCACAGACATCTGTATGTTACAAGGTGATGCACCAATTCTATTGGAAGGAGTCAAACAGATGTGGCTACATTCACCAAATTGAAAGGTTGAGCCAAAAAAAAAAGGTAATGATATATAAGAAATATGTGAACCCACAAGTGGTACCCAGCATTCTTCACCCTACTGGAAACCTTCAATTCATTAAATAAATATCATCAAGAATGAATGCATACAGAGTCATATAACTTTGAAGGAGGTACTTGGAGCATGCATTCTTCAAGAGAAGAATGAAATTAGCTTTTTCCAACTTAAGGCTAAGGGATTCTCAGTAGCAAGAAACAAGCCTTGGTAGCAAGTCTTTGTTGTACTTGGAACATAAGGAATATAAGGATTTCTCTTGATAGCTCACAAAAGCTCTCAGTTTGTGAAAGAGCACAGGTTTTCAGACTTGGAATGTACCATGGATGTGCACTGCCCTCTGCTGTACTCCCCAAATTCTTCCAGCAAAGCGACTGTGCTGTACTTCTTAACACTGACAGGTAAGATGCACTTTATCTCGAATCAAAACACTAAACTATTACTACTCTCAGAATGCAAGCAGAGCCTGCTATGAAAAGATTTATACCCACCACCACAGATAAATGAGACCTCTCAAGACAGATCTTTAAATGACTGTTTGTACATTTTCAAACAGATAAGGTAAAATACACTTGCTTTAGTTGTTCCCCCATGAGCTTAGAGCAAGATCTTTTACCCTAATCAAGGCCAATTGTTAATTTTCTACTCTTTCAGACAAACTATCATGGTTAAAAGCAGTATATGCTTCAGCCTTACCTGTAACTAACAAGCCTTCCACGTGGATGGTCTCTTTTTCCAAATAACATTTTTTATTTAAACGTTTCGCATTCAATAAACGTTTCACTTCATAATAAACACTTAACCACAACTCTTAATTCTCCACCACTATGTAATGAAGGTATTCAAGCAATGAGAACTCCTAGAGAAGCTGTAGTTCAAAAGTAAGCAAGCAAGTAAAAATAAGCCAAACAAAAATTCAAAAAGACGTTCCCCTATAACAATTGTTTTTGTCAAAACTTTGTGAAGCTCATGCAGCTACACATGAACTCATTTTCAATGAAAACACTTGAAATTCCCTCTATCCCAACACAGTGATTATAATAGTTGAAGTAGCTTTATTTTCAAATCCTTCATTTCCTCTAGCTAAGAAATCATCTTCTTATTACACACTGGAGCAAATATTACCTTAAATGAGACAATATAACTTACATTTTAAAATGTAATCTAGTCTGCAATACTCAGTGGGTTATATTCACAAGGAAAATGGAACACATTAGAAATTAAGCAACTGTTGATATAAAATTATACTGCTAAAAAGAATTACCTGTTTTTGTTAGCAACAGATTATCCAGATGTCTATCTCCAACTCCAAGGATGTAAGTAATCACACAATAACCAGCTGTAACAAATAAATTGTAAACATCAATATGAGTACCTTTCCTGGACAGCAACAAGTTCCACACAATTAACAACAGCATATTACATGTCTTAAATCTAGTTCAATAGCAATAAATATACCACAGAGACTCGGGGCAGGAGTGGTGCTGGTGAAGAATAATCAAGATTATCAGCACTATGAAGAACATTTGAAGTAATAAAACTCTGAAACTTACTCTGTACTGCCTAGATTTTAATTTCTTACTATACAATTACCTAATTACTTACTATACAATTACTATACAATTACATACCTAACCCTAAAAGACTAAATTCATTCAATATTGGGATTAAGGTACTTCAAAGGAAGGTGAAATATTTTGAGCAAAGTGAATGTACATGTTTTGAACTGAAGCTATTTTAAAGTCACTGTAAACAAGCAAAAGGCATTGATATGAGCCTGGATATACATGTCAGCAGCATTCACAAGATCAGCAGTGACAAAGAGCAAACTCTTCTAATTGTTGCTTTCACCCACTAACCAGAACAGTTTGAAGCAGCTCTGAAAAGTGCACCATAAGAAAGAGAAAGGCAAAGGATGAGATATTGTGTGGTCACACCTGAATTTTTTTTTTTTTTTTTTATTGTTAGAATGAAAGTCTTTTTTCATTTCATGGACAGCAAATTTGATATTTTAGCATGGCCATCAGTATACTGAACATGAACTGCACTACCACTTTTCCTTGTGATGCAAATGTAACCACAGCCCCCAAAACTCATCATGTTTTCAAAACCAATTAAGAGTTTTGATACAGATGATTTATCATTATCTAAATGCTTAACATGTCCCTGCATTATGAAGACCCCAAGTCACAATGCAGAGGGGGTAGAGGTAAGATTATTGCTATAAAGCAAAGAGTATTTAACTCATACTCTCCTTTAAGAACCACAAAGAGCAGACTTGTGTGTGACATGCCAGGCTCAAAATTATCCTTTTCACAGGACTTCTGACAGCAAGTACATGCACAGTGACCTGTTTGCAGTCACCTAAACTGAAATATCTTAATACCTCATCCACCACATCCTTCAGACTTCACCAAAGTTACCAGCTGTTAGACTAACTCACCACAGCTCTTAACATACGTGTCCATCACCTCTGCGCTGATTCCGTGAGGGCCAGTCTCACTAGGGGCATGTTTCCTGAAGAAGTTCTGGAGAGAATGCCATGAAGGTATTTATTTATTCCATTAGTTATTTCATACACACATGATATGAAACTGGGTCTTTAGAAAAAAAAAAATATTTAAATCAAAACCACACGTGGCCCTTATTACAGTCTGTTAAATTAACAACCACCCCCAAAATACCTAGCAAGATCTAATTTAATATTGCTTTATTTATATTCTGTCTCAATCATCACATTCTTACACTTGACACAGAAACTGAAAAGCAGTTTCCCTTAGTAAGTGCTTCAGAAAATTAACAGTGCACTGAAAAGTAACTAATCAGTAACTATGAGTGACAATACTTCCAAAGCAAACTGTTTAGGTCATATCAACAAAAACTAAAACAGGATTAACAGTTCTGCTTTATAACTACATTTGGGGAACACGCTCTTACAGGGTTTATCATCCTTATATATCTCCCTATTCCTCAATAAAACCAACTGCTGCTATTGAGTTTAGAAAGAAAATAAGCCTAAGTCATCAAATGGAAAACTCAAATTTTCTGTGAAATGTGGACATGGCCAAACAATCCTCCCACCAGCCAGAAGAAAACTCTTAAACTTCTTGATTAAAAGAAAACTCAATTATATCCAAGCCTAAGCAAAGTTTCTTCCAGTATGCAAAATCTAAGGAAGCACTGTAAGAGGAACATGGTAGTCCCCTGGATGGTATGTAAGTGACTACAATCATAATGAAAAATTAAGACAATTATGTCAATTAACTTCTAAAACATGAACTTTAATTTTAAGGTTGTTGATAAAAGGTAAGTAACACTGAAACTTACCTTTCATCAAAACACCTTTTCTTTCCTGCAGATGTGCATTTTACCAGGCAGTACTGGATTACTTGCTTTAAATATTTTAGTAGTTAATACAGTGCTCATCTTTACTAGAACAGCTGTGAAATCCAAAATGAACATTCACAAAGAGTGAACCGAACTTCCACAACACCTAAAAGTGTTCAATTACTTTTCATTTCCTTGGCCTACAATGCTCAGCTATATTATCATGCCTCAGCACAGGAAATCTCATTCTTTTGGCACATTGTCTATTTAGATTAATAATTCTTCACAGGAATATTGCTCCTTACGTCAGCACAGCAACTGAAACAATAGGGCACCTATTTCCAGTCATAATATGATGTCATAAGTAATTGAAAAAAAACAGTTTCGCAGGCATTTCTAAACGTATTATTTTATGAAAACATGTAACGGACTAAATTATGAATAGTACACTTCCAAGATTACAAATGATTGTCAAGAAAGCACTTGACAATCTGTAAGATTATTGACCGTGCAGATGTACCTTATCACAACCTCTGTGGAATGGAAAGATAAAAAAAAACAACTTAAGCAACTTGATACTTGTCACTGATCAGTGATAAGCATTTTTGTGCTAAGTATTCGGGAAGCTTATTTGTTAAGAAAATGATACTGAAAAACGATAAACAATTTATATCTTCATATTGTTAACATATGCAGTTTATAGGAGCTGGAGCTAGTTTGCTTTGGCTCACAGTTACTGAGCTACAAACAAATACAAACTTCAGTACCATCTACAAAAAAGAAAAAAGCTACCATGACAAATCAAATCCAAATAAATATGCTCTATTTTCATTAAAAAAACCTATCAGCTACTCACCTCATAGAGCAATTTGGTATGTTTTTATCCAGCTATATTTATCTCAACCAGCTGAGCTCTGCTACCTAGCTTGTGCGCTGTGCTTGAAACCAGTACAAGTTTTGTATGCCACCATTCAGTTATGTGTCCCCACTCAATTCCACGAGAATTAAGAAAATTTGCTAACAAAAGCAAGTTACAGCACCTACACATCCACTATTGCAGGAAAACAAGCTTCAGATTATATGAACAAATTATTTGTTTAATCCAAAAAAGAAAAAAATTTATCAAAATGTATTTTAACAATGTCGAAAGTAATGAATGAAAGACAAACGTTCTGAAAACATGCAGAAAAAAGTGCCAGGTATCTTCCATTCATCATTGCAGCAAAAGCTGGGATTTCAGTATCATAACTAAACTCCATTGTAATTTATTTAAATAGTGTTACTTTTAAAACATGAGATGCTCAAGTGGTCATTTATGTATATACCTTTTTAAAGTTAAACATCTGCCGTAATAACCCCAAATGTTTCCAGCGGTAATTTGTCTTCTAACAGACCAAAAAATCAGTTGAGAGACTAAAAGAATTTTGCACAAGATCTAAGCCTTCTGCTCACACTGTTTGATCGGAAGACAATTTACAACTCCCCCATTACGTACCTGTATAGTTTCCTCAGTAGCAAGAACTTCTGCAACTGGTACTGACGGAATAAACTGCATGAAGCCTGTGACAGAAAACAGCCAAAAGAGAAAACCTCCAATGCACAGAACTTTCAAGCTACTATGTAATACATGTTTATGAATGGACAGAACTAATACACAATCATTCAACTGTTTCTCATAGGCAAAAAAACCCACTTTTTTCCCATGTTCCAATCTCCTGCCTTCAATATCTTTAAAACAACTTGTCATTAACAACAAATTAACTTGCAAAAGGTGTGTTGTTACAAACTTTCAGGATAAGAGAGCATTAAAGTAAATTGAAGGCTTTCCTAAATAGTTATCCAGAATGTATCTAAAAGTAGCTAAGTTTGATTTTTTGCTTTTCTTCTCCATTTCCTGCAAAGATCTCTAAATTAGAGTGTTATTTGTTCATGATCACACACAAAGCCAGCAGCAAAGATTGATAACTACTGATTGGCACATACTCCTAAATCCAGACCAGGCTTCTTTTATGAAAATGTTTGAGTCACCTATGGAATAGGTGTGGTGGCTCAGACTGTTTACTTCCATGGCTTACACTGTAACAGGAGTTTCTTACACACTAAGAACACAGGGAGGAGATTCTTCTCCAATACTGTATTTCTAGGATATTCATACCATGT
Organism: Dicrurus megarhynchus; assembly: GCA_013399195.1. Taxonomy (NCBI): domain Eukaryota; kingdom Metazoa; phylum Chordata; class Aves; order Passeriformes; family Dicruridae; genus Dicrurus; species Dicrurus megarhynchus. The sequence continues at coordinate 74,834 of VXAD01012546.1, forward strand.
TTCGTACTAGTTGCCAGCACTTTATAAGGTGTCAGCTTCAAATCCAGATTCTCTTTCCTTAACAGCTGGAAAAAAACAATACACAAAAGCAAAGATGAATGAAATAGAAAGGCAGATTTTATTACTAAAAGAATGTGTACTGGACATTGATCTCCACTATTAAGCACTGAAACTGATAATGAGGGAAAGCCTGTTTGGCAATTCTTTTTTTTTTCCCCTAATCTACCCAGGGTAATGGTATGTCTATAAAGAAAAGAAAAAAGCCACCTAGAGATCTGAGAACTCTGGATTGTATTTGCAATATAAGCTGCATTAACACAGTTTAACAGCCTTGCTTTTGACAAGGAAAAGCAAGAAAACAGGAAGACAAGGATGTTGATTAATAATTCTCACCTTATCCATGAGTGAAATAATCTGAAGAATAAGTTGATCTTGACGTAAATCATCGCCATGCTTAAAAATTACAGGATATTTGCCTCCATCTTCTGTCTTGAAGAACAACTGAGCAGGCATTAACGCACTCTGGAAAAGGAAATATTCTACTTAGCTGGTTCACAGCAGTGCTTATATTAACACATGGCTACAATGGAGCTCAGAAATACAAGTCTTTGCATTGTATTTGTACTGCCTCAATGGCTAAGAGCGTACCATTTCCAATCACCAAAAGTGTAACTGAATTTTAAAAAGAAAAATACATTAATGCTTTCCTTCCTTTTTTGTCAAGGATACATTCTCCCCTCCTGCACCACCACAGTAGCAAGAGAAAGGACAGAAGTATTCATTTTTTTTTTGTGTGCATGTAGTTACAATCAACAAAGAAGCACTATGCAAAAGGTCACAACAAAACAAATTTAAACTGATCAGATCAAAAAGAGACACAATTATAGGATAAGGAAGAAAGAATACCTAGGGGCAAGTTATCTTAAACAATTAATTGCTTCCTAAATCTATTTAGCAAAAGCAAAAATGCCTTTTTACTTTATTGTTTGAGAAAGCCCATTTAATTGTTTGCAATTTTTCAGCATAAAATGGGTCAAAGGGGATCAATTACCTATATGAATGATATGATCTATTGCAACTGACCAAGTCACTTCCCTCCAAAGCAAACCAAACAAAAATAATTGACGATACAAAGTTTAATATTGAGCAGTTAGATTAGATTTTCATACTGGTATTCCAAAATTATTACGTTCCATAAATAAAGGCAAAAATTATTCTTTACGTAGTCCCACAAAAGCTAATGCGATGTCCAAGAGCACCAAAATTTAGTAATTCTTTCCTTTTTAAGTCTGTTTGGTTTTTTACCCCATAGCCCAGAATGAGATATTAAATGGAAATATGTGAGCTTTCAGAATCAGGAGAAGGAAAAAACCTCTCATTCTGAAACAAGTTACATCTCACATTTTTGGTCCTACATTTTTTGCACAGCGACAGTAATGTAATATGTAGAAGACTGCCTTGAGTTTGTCCTGAAGAACTTCAGCTATAATTACTGATAGGAAACACTCAGTTGCTGTTCCAGCAATCTTTTTGTCCACGTTCTTTCCCCTACTCTTAAATCATACTCACACAAAACAATGACTGGAGTTTGCAAAAGTTTGCTGTCCTGACAAAATCTTTTCAATGTTGCCTCCAACCAAAGGTGCAAGAACATACAACTGCAGAAGCCTATCCTTCAAATGGACTATAACTTGGTATAGAAAGAAACAAGCTAAAACTGGTAGGAAACTATGCAAAAAAGATTAATCTCTGATTTTAAGTAAACTCAAATTATAACACAGTCAAATTATAACAAGCAGCTTGATGAATATACTGCACATAATAAATTTAGGACCTATCAGAGATGACAGATTAACACTGGCTGTCACAGCAACCTGTATGAATTTTTTAACTGGCAAAGTCCTCCTGGATGTAGGGGTGACTTGTACAGCAAATTTTGGTCATCTTAAAATTAGACTGCAGTCACTTATAGGAATTGAACACAAATTTATAAAAAGGTCCAACACCACTGAGCACAGCTGATAACTTACACTGCAAGCATTAACTTACATTTCAAGCAGTAAAATAAACAAAGTAACCTCAGCCCTTTCAACAGTACATCAGCTGTTTTATGGTCATAAGCAGCTGCTACACTTTGGTTTAAGGATTTACCAATCATGGGGCCACAGGATTTACCTGTCAGCTGACTGCAACTGCATAAAATGGACCACCTTAGTGCTTTCCACTCTGTATGAACTTAAGCTTTATTTAGCGATGGAACAGACCCGCAGATCTAAATGAGACACAGCACACCTGCCTTTATTTGCATTATTTTGATCTTAAAATGGTACTTAAAATGTTCCTGAACACAGGAACAAAATTCAGGGAAATTCTGAACTTCATAAACTATATCACTCTTACAAAAGCTATTTTAAAGTTAAAAACTTTAAACTGAAAAACAAAATAAGGAGTTGTTTAACCACTTTAAGAGCATGCTACAGTTGCATTTTGCCTTGACTATGTCTGTCCTTTTAAATCTTCCAACTGATGTTTCGAAGCTTAGTGCTCACAAGATTTGTTTGTATTTCAGCTATTCAGAAGATCTCATTTACCTTGAAGAGTGTAGCTTTTTCAGGGATTATTCCTTTAATTTTCACCTGAGGTTCCAGAGGAAGTGGAATAAGTTCCATATCTGCTAAATTCATCTTTTCATTATCAGCTAACAATGCCTGAAGCCTCTCATTCTACAAGAATGAAAATTTGTTTAAGAAAAAAACCCACAAAACATGAAACACATACTAGGTATATATGAAGTCCATAAACAGAGGATGCATTACTAACAAATATTCAATTTATTCAAATCTTTATATGTACAAAGAATCAAGGTTTCACTCATAAAATCCAGAAAAATGAAAACTCTCTATTTGCAGTAACATGAATAAGAAAGGAGATACTCCATCTAGTGTTAGTACAGTTAAGCAAGTTTCTAAGTTCCAGATATTATAGTATTAGAAAAATTAATTTCTAAATTGCCTGCACAAAGCACAGGATAATTTGTTTTCCATACCAAAATTAAATGTTAGTTATGCTCCAGCAGTTGATTCAAGTCTAACTCAGAAACTATATCCCTCAATTCCACCAAGGAATTCCCTACCACCAAAGAACCAAATAGCCAATAGCCTGCACTGATCTGATTTCCAGGCTTGCTCTACATTCCTACATCCGTAGTTATCAGAAACACAACACTCATCAACTTTTGAGTGCTTTACACTTGGTGTCCTACATAATAAAGGTTGAATACATTAAAGTCTCTAGCCTTTTTCCTTACTGAATATAACAGACACAAACAGACACCAAGGAGGCCCACAACTGTTAGGAATACTTCTAGTGGTTAATTGCTGCTAGCTAGATTGAAGTCTGAAAGTAAAAGCCATGTGTTTCTGAGTTTCACAGAAATTTCCTAAAAGAATATAAACAGAACACTACCAGTGTATTGCACAAGCAGAAGACAGAATCTTACAAATTGAAAAGTCCTCCTCCTCTTTTAGCCTTTGTTACTGATACACAAAACAAGTTCCCTCACTTTTGTTAATAAGTGTTTTATCTTTCTGCACAAACACACCCCATACATTTAAAGAAATTATCACACTGAAACATCCACGTTTAGAAATACTGACGTGTGTCAAAGGAAAAGGTAATAAATACACAAACAGAAATCCCTTTGACATTTCCACTTCCTTCCCATACCCGCCTGTCAGGTTCCCTCAAAACACTTCAGCTAAGAAGGACAAAGTTTCTTAAAATGTATGTATAATAGAAAGTCTTTTCCTCAAGACTCAACAGAAAGCAGAGTTCTGATAAACACATACCTTATAGAAGAACAGTTTTGTTGCTCTTGGAACAAATGAAACCTTGCTGCTAACTGATTTTTACTATCTATCCTGGCATATTACTCACATTACAATAACCTGATACTTTCCCATTTCCCCCACAACATGTTCAGTTATATCATCAACTATTTAATTATTCTCATATCCTTCTTTTGCCAAAATATCCCAAGAGTGTTCTCAAGGGCTTTTTCTGTTTTCTATCTTCAAACTTTGAAAACACTTTGGAACTTTGAACTCTCAAAACCTTTCCAAAGTTTTCTTACAGTTAACCAAAATTATTACAGAATGATGGACATCTGTTATAAATCTCAGTGCTAAGGAACTTTAATGAAAGGCTAACATTCCTACATATTGTCAAATTCAGGCTACAGACAGGCTTTCCAATCCTTTAGTTACCTTTTTCTTACGGTTCCCACTTTCACGCTGCACTGCCTTCATTACATGAACCAAGCGATCTACAAATGTCTGCTGGGCTGCCAACAGCGAGCGCATAACTCTGACAGACTTATCACCCTAAGAGAATGAAAAGAAACAAAATTAGTTCCTTGTTCCGTAATTATTTTATCTAGAAATCATTCCTTTCTTCTTAGACCTTTGGGCTTTTAAGAGATTAAGTGAATAATGATCAATTTCCTGTCAATTTAAAAGGTATTTTCTGTAAAACACAATCACAGTCACTGTAGATGGCAATCAATTATGTGACCTAACAGTGCACTTCAATTTGCTTCAACAATTTCAGTAGTGAACAGTCATGCATGACAAAACTATTCACACAGCCAAAGTAAGTTAGTAAGAATAAGTGTGAAACATTCTTATGAAGCGCTAGAGGCAGATTCAAGTAACTCCCCTAAAACTGGAAATAATATTAAGTGTGAGATATATGAAAATCAGGAAAAACTGCATATCTGCTATAAAGTAAAACTTCCAATTCACACAGGTTTTTGTGGCTTTGTTTTCGCTTTTTTTCCCCGCTTCTCCAGCACCCTCTGCTGCCGACACACAGAACAGCAAGTGCTATTTCAGAATTCCACATCAGTCTCTCCACTCACACTTCAAGGACATGAGTTTCCAATAAATAAATAGTAAACAAACCACACTGATTACACAAGGCTTTTAGAAGGTTTTAGACCCAGTGTAGGGCAGAGGATTTTAGAACCAGTATGTTACTAAAAGGAACAAGCAACAAAAAAGAAAGAGTTCTCAACAGAAAGAGAAAGGAAAGAGTTCTTTTCCTTTTTGTAGTTTCTTCAGCTTACTACAAATTCAAAATTCAAGCAGAAGTGGAAGTTTTTATAAAATTTCAACGCATGTGACATACATACACAAAAAACCCCAACTCATCCTCTTAGACACCTTCACCTCTTTAAAGAAAGACTATCCCAGGCCATTACATACTTCCTTACACAGAAGCATTACCTTCAGCAAAGCCTGACTGAATCTTCTCATCACGTTTAAGTACATTTCGTGAGTCTTCGGGTCCCTCTGCTGAGTATCTTGGTCTTCACACTCCACTATTACATACCTGCAGCATAGAAACAACCCAAGTTATACCATACTCTTGGAGCTACACAATTTGAGTGAAACACAGTAGCCCTGCATTACAGACCTGAACTAAAAATGAAGACCATCTTTGAATGAGATCTTTAGCTCAAATAACAGTTGCACTCTTCCAAATTGCACAGCCCCAAATTCCATTTGGATCAGGAGGGTCTATAAAAGTTTCTGTGGTTTTTCACTTACAGTAAAGTGTCATCACTCAAAGAGGACACGCCTGAAGTCCAAATCTTATGAACACTCCAGACAAGAAGTACAACTGAGCATGTTTTCCACTGTGATACCGCCTGCTACGTAACGTAGTGGCTGCAAACTTGCTATTCAAGAGAATCTGCAATACAAGGAGAATCTCACCCTACCTGCTCCCTATTTTACCGTTAGAAATGGTGGAAGGAAAGGTATTGCTCCTAAAGCAGCTCCACAGTCTACATGCCAGAGTTTCCATTTCCAAAATTATGAATCAGATACAAACCTTAATAGTACAATCTGGAACACGTATACTGAAAATTTATTTTGATGTTAAGCAGTCATTTGAAATGCTTTTGTGTAAATTTCTACTTGCAGCACTGACAAGAAAAAAGTAGCTAAGTATTGAAGGTCGTCTTTCTGTTGGTCAATGTATCTCTTAATACTACCCAGCAAAAACATACAATAAACATATAATAAAGTAAAAACATATAATAAACACTGTTAAAAAAATGAAGAGATTAGCATGTCAGTCAATTTTCAAACACTGAATTTGGATTCAAAAGTGACTAATTCAGGACATTCTCCTGGACATTAACACTGTCATCAAGAATTACACATTCCTTATGTACTTGCGCAGAATCTCTTTGTGACAGAGTAAGACTAGAGGTCTGTCATGTGCAGCTGATCAGACTTGAGCAGTCTTATTTATAAATACACAATGTATTACATCCACTAGAATAAGGCAGATGTAACTTATTCCATGTGTATAACCCCAATGAAATCTATAACTAAAGATTCCTTCTAGGGCTTTGCTAATGCACTGTTATAGACTGTTCCCTCACCAATACGTGCATAAAAGTAAGTCCGTATTTACAAAGTCTGCGCAAACTTCATGAAAAAGAGGAAGTAATGAATTGAAATGTGCCATTTTAATCTTCATTTGTTAAAAAGCCCTGGACAGTTACTCAAAGCTCTCTTTAAACAAGGAGTTAAGAGTAATGCTTCATACTTGGGTAAGTGTCAGAAAAAGCAGAAGCACTGACTTCTGGGGCCACTGTTAAAGGACAGGATAGCTTTACAATGACAAGTGACTGAACAGAAGGTTTCATTTTCAATGGTTATTGTACTTTTTCCATTGATTATTTCAGGTGCATGCTGTGTCTGGATAGTTGAAACATACAATTGATCAGCAGCCATGAGGATTTATGGCTACGTCACCTCAAACAGTGGCTGCAACATTTGTATTTTGTCACTGAGAAATTGAGATGTCTGGAAAGAAAACAAAGAATAAATTGACTAGAGTTTTTGACTTGGTGGACTTTTCTTGGTTGTTTTGTTGAATTTAATTTTTTTTTTAAGTCATACATCAAAAACTTCAGAGTTATGGACATTTGAACTTTCTGTAGACTGAGTGTCTGAGATGTTGCTGAAATGGTTTCTATCAACCTGATAGAAAATAAGCTAAGCTATCGACACTTATCTTAATGAAGAATATTTGATTAGGTCAAGCACTTGGATTCTACTCACACCAATTCAGCCTGCAATTATCTTAATCATTTATATTTAATAGCAATTTTTAATGAAGCTCGACATGATCTTTGACCACTGCAACAGAAATAACTACTGTTTGCAAATGTATGTAAGTCATGAACTTAAATGTCTTAAAATTCCACTTACTGAAAAATAATTAAACAATAAAACTTAAAAAGTTATAAATAGAATCTCTCAGCATAGTTTATAGGTTTCTTGAAAGAATTTTATGGGAAGAGTTTGCTATGTTTACAGCACATATCACACTTAGCTCCCAATTCACAACTTATCTGTGGTTAATGCTCTTAGCACACTAAAATATGTTCATATGCATTAGCATTTTTAGTTATTTGATGCAGCTATGAAGGTTACAAATGAGAATCATATGACTTAGGTTTATCCATGTAAAAGGCACCCAAGCTCTTGCTTTTAAAATACATGTGTATATACAAGTAAATAGCTGTGAGTATTGCGCATATGCAGATATTTGTACCTTCGTACACACACAGACACACACTTTCACACAATACAGCTCTACTCATCTCAGCTTGCTTCAAATGAGAAAATTCCTACCTGCAAATGTTTGCTTGGAAGGCTTGCAGATTACTAGTTTAAGCATCTAATTTAATTCTTAAACCACTGAGCTGAGACAAGATCCTAAGCTAAGCAATCCTCTCTACTGTATAGATGACCTAATATTTACAACTAAAGTTAGCCTTAAGAATGCGTATGAGTATGTAATGACATTTTGTTGGTGCTCGTAACCACAAATGGAAAAAAAAAAAAATTAGGTTACAACAAAAAAATCAGTGCTTTATGAACCTTCATAAAATACACTTTGATTAATACTTAAGTGCAAAACTTCAATATTCTAGCCAACAAATTATAAGCACAAAAATTACAAGCACACAGACAGTAAAGCAGAGCAAAGGTGAACTTAATCTCTGCCCCAACACCATAGATAACTTGAATGAAACTTTCAACACAGTTAGGCCGCTTTTTTAAGCACTGTACCTATTGTCCTAAACATCACCTTCTTTTGTCTAACAGTAAAGCATACTTCTGCATTTTAAAAGCCTCCTTTTATAAATTACTATGGTCAAATGCATGTTGTTTTAAATCTACTACTTCACCCTGACAAAAACTGAGATTCTGAAGTTCTCAAGACAGGTCATCTTTTGCTGAGCATCCTTCTGAGCACTATAGCTTTGATTTCATTTACATGTTGATACAGTATAAATAAACAGTTTCTAACATACCAGTACAAGTAGTTCGCCAACGTGGAATTTTTGCATGCCCGTGATATCAAGAAAGTGCAAAGGTCTTGCTGGAAGGGATTTAAGAACAGCAAAAAAAAAACTTAAGTTATACAGAAATCTAAGCATCTGAGAGAGAGACAAAGTTAAGGAAAAGCACCAAGTAAATTTAAAAGCTGTGAGAGATATATTCCCTTCTAGAATCTGAGTCCAAACCGACCTAATATTTAAATCATATTAGTTTAAATATTACTTTAAATCCAGCAACACCACTGTAAGTAAAAGGTCTGCTACTCCAGTAATGTATTTACCAACATCTAAAAAGCATGATGTTCTCCAAAAAGAAACCCTTAATGTAATTTCTATTTATAATATGTTACTCTTTCCTCCTATGCAACTACATCTTGCTGTAAATGCTGTAAAATTCAACCCCCAAAGAAATTTCCCACTGTTTTGTATCCAGGCATCTAATAATCTTGAAGATGTTCTACATTTTAAGAAAACAAATTTGTACAGGATACACAGCACTTAGCTGCTTCTCTAAGGTTTAATAGTCCAGCTAGCAAGAAATCTGTGTATCTTTATGGATATGCTCAATTTGAGGCTTATTTTCTATGCAGTATTAAGACTCAAATAGGACAATTTGCAAGAGGGAGTGGATCTTTAGTTCAAAGACCAATTAATCTGCATATCAGATTAAGATCAAATTCCCTCAAAATGTCTTTACCTTCTATCTTTCCCTTCCTCCAGTCCCATTCCTAATACTCATCTACTTCTGGCATAAACTGAATATAGTCCATGGCAGAAGTAAATCAACACAGTGTCTCACTTAGGTTCAAAAAAGATGACATGCCAAAGAATACGGCTACAGAAAGAACAAATTGATTGCAGAGACTGAAATATTTGGATAACTGTTTTCTATTAAAAGACTGTTTTAAAACACCTCAAACACATGCAATTGTCAGTGCCTAATCAGTATGTGATAGCCTTTGCCGTAATTTTCTCCTTTACAGAAGAGTACTTTAATTTCATGAAGAGTTCAATTTCCAGTCCCCCAATTTTGGATACTGTGATCATGTACATAAATAGATGCCCTGTAAAAAAAAAAATCAGTTAAGCTATTGCTATTTTCTTAGCATTTACTTTAAATTTATATTCTTTGGGCACTTTAAACCTTTATTAAGATACACCCAAAGGATCCAAATATTCACAAACAAAAGCAAGAAACAGTACCAGGTCACTAGAAAAGTAGAATAAATACAAGGTAAATTGTCTGACTTACATCAAGGTTTTCATTTTCTGCAAGCTCTTTTGTCTTAGAAGTAAGAGGTGGAGAGGAAACAGGTGGAATAGGACTCATAATCTGGGAACTACACAAAGGAAAGGATGCAATTGGCATGATTCAAAGTACTTGCTTGGGGGCCAGGGAGCATGCATGGAAATCGCAATGAATTTCACTTCCAGAGCATAATAAATTCAGAGAACTGGAAGAAAAGTATCTTTGAAGGTAGCATCCCAACCCTGTTTCAGAACAAACTGCATGAACAGCAACTTTGACAGCTGCAGTTCCTGAAAACAGCAAAAATCTGTGCCTAGAAAGCTATATAGTTTATGCCTGTGAAGGACATTCACTTACAACAAACTTTGCATTTTATTTCATCTTCCATACAAAATAAGCAGACATAGATAGGAATTTAACAAATCTGCATTTTCAGGAGCTTTTTTTCAAATGTTCTAAGATGAAACTGCTAATACACAACACCTGCAAGCACTAGTCTTTGTAATGCAACTACACATAACAGAGTAGACAAATGCTTATTTGCAAGGCAAAGTTTTCAGACGGTAAATTTACCTGAAAGGAAGTAATTAAATAGCTCTCCTAACATCTAAGTATCATTGCAGCCTCAAAATAAAGCACACTTCCCACCACACCCACTTTTACAGCTTTGCAGCAAGATCAATGAAAAGCTGTAGAATTTAACACAAAAATACATACTCATGTTACAAGCCATTAGAAGCTTAAGACCAAAAATCCTGAAAATCTGTAATAAATAGTCACAGAAGACTTTGGTTACCAAGTTTGTTTGCGCTTTGCTTAATACTTTACTAGGTGTCTCTGGATTCCTGCAAGTATAAGAAGTGTGCTTCCACAAGTCTCCCCCCACACCTTTTTTTGCAGGAACCAGATGGAATTTCTTTCCACTTCAAACTGACTGGACTTTTAGATCCACATTCTCTGATGAAAGTGGGAAGTGGAACCTTGTATATATTCAGTGAAGACATCTTAACTTTTGCAAGTACGGAAGGAAGCAACGACGGTGTTTTTCCTGCTCTACAGAAGCTTTCTTCCTTTTGTGTAGTAAGGTCAAAGGCCACTACTTAAACATTGTTTGCTCTGTGAACTATGTGTAATCAGGAAACACAGTTCATGAATGCTCAGGATTTGTTGGGGTTTTCTTTTTTTTTAATGCTTCAGATTATAAAATAACATTTTAATATGCAATTCTCCCCTAAAAAGAAGAAAGAATTTGATGGCTTAGAATGTTGCATGTTTCTGCCTTTCTGCTCAAAGTCTAAGCTTCTTACCTGTCTATTTCTGAAGCATTAGATCCAGATGTTGTCATAGCTTCTGACATGGAACCTTGACTGTCCCTCTTACTAGGCTCCAAGCCATTCTTTATGTCATCGAAGTTTTCGTATTTCAATGCTTGGACTAACTGTAGCAGGTACATGAGCAAATCCTCATGGAGAAAAAATAATCAACACGTTAACAAGTGAAATAAGGCTATCAGTCAAAATGAACTAGAACTCCTTCTGTTTACAAAATTCTAATTTACAGATAAACTTAGTCAGGGTTTATTGACCTCTAACAACACAGAAACTGATGTCTCCCTAACAAGCAATATACCATAGCAAAACTGCTGTTAGATGCAGTTTGGCTCCCAAAAAATACTGAATTATCATTCTACTATGCTTTGTTACTCAAAGACAGTAAGTGCTAATTTAGTGAATATTTAAGTGCAATTACTACACTAAAATTCTCTTTAGATAAGTGGCCCTAATTGCTTCCAGCATCCACAGAATAAAGCTCTCAATTTGTGTCTCACAAGAAGAAATTGAAAATTCAAGTACAAAATCTGGGCTATGGTATTAAGAACGGAGATTCTCTGTTCTCGTGTGGACTATTTGTTTCTTATCCTTTGTATAGCTGGGGATCTAAGAGAAAAAACACATATCTAATCTATTTTAGATTGAAGAACAGAATTTTAACCACTTGCTATTTAAAATCAGCTTGTTACCTTTACTCTTCAACTTGTTCTGTTTAGTTACCTTACCTTATACTTTGTAAAAGGTACATTTTTAAAGTCAAAGCAGTATGACCTCGGCTATTGAAGTAGGCTTGAAAAAATATGATATATTTATGCTCCCTACTTTAAACTCTATTGATTGCCAAAGATTCAAGAGCTATGGTAATACATTCAAATGTGGGTTTTCTTTTCTTTTTAACTGTCAAAAGAAAATAAAATATATAAATCACTGAAATTTAACAGATTAGGTTCTTTTAAGTGGGCTCTATTCATAATCACAGCTCATCACACTCTAATCAGTATACAATTACAAACACCTTATTTCCACAGATGCTCTTCTACTCAGCAAAAGAGTATGATGATAAACTGTTTCAATTCACCACATGGATCTGCTGAATATCTTTCAGTTGACTATTTAAGTTCAGAGCACTCCCACAGGTTAACACTCAAAATTTATCACTGTTTTTTGGTGAGAGCCTGCTGTTGCTTTACCTTGTTTAACAAAACCAGCCACCACCAGCTGTTCATGCTAAGACAATTATCAATGTGTGACACTTAATAATGTGAAGACTGCTCCCCAAAAGGATTACAATAAATAGCAACACAGTGAATTCTTTTTTTGTTTTCCTTCAGCAGTATTCACTTAAGTATCTTAAGAAGTAGCAAACATTTCAAGGATTCAACAAGACTAAAAATCTTGAGACCAGCTGACTTTTCCATGTACCCACAGAGCAGTGAATACCTCATCATCAGCCTGCTGAAGCCTGGCAACAGCATAGCGCCGCACCGTTGGGTTGGTGAAGTGAGATGACAGAAGCTCTAGAGAGTCTTCCACATCCATAGGCTTCCACTTGCCCAGCAGCTCCAGTGCTTGCTTTGCCTCTTGTGGTAGATCCCAGTTGACACACTTCAGGAATTTTGTCAAGGCCTAAACAGGAGATTGGACAATTCATCCGTAAAAAGCCAGTTAAAAGAAATTATTTCAAAAATTATTGTCTCACACAAAGGTAGAACTAAATTCAGATTATATTTACATAAGCACAGACCTAGAAAAGATTACTGATAAAAGTGACAAGGTCCCTTCCAGCCCAAATCATTCTATGACTCAACTTACCTTCTCCTGATGAGTAAGGTAATATCTGAATTTCCACACCAAATCCTGTTCCTCATATGTTAATTGCTTTGTCGGTGGGTAACTCACTATGATCTAATTGACACATAGTCAGAAAGCGAGTTTAAAAATGTGAACAGGCATAATCAACAAGTTAACAAAGTATACTGTGAGAAAGCACAACACTGACAACACACAAAAATAGCTAAGAGAAAAAAAAAAACTTTCCAACAGCACAAAATTATGGCATCATGGTGATGCTTCTCAGTTACACGGTGGATTGAATTGACAGTGCAGGCAAACACAGCTGCTTTAAGTGGACCACTCACACCTACATGACATGCACAAAATACACATTCTTAACATCCCAAAATGGTTAAAAAAAAAAAATGAACAAGCACCTTGTGTTCCTGAGTTGGGCCCTTCATAATTAAGGAGTCTTAAGAAACATCAAAACATTTAATTCACTGTTTTCTATAAACTGAAATTAACTGTATTTTCCTTAAACTGTCACCATATATTATTACCAACCTACCTAATAAAATTGAACTTAGCCATCATATGACTGACTTACATTAAGCTGATCTCGTGTAGTTGCATTAGGCTTCAGGTCATGATCAGAAGGTCCACTTCTTAAACTTCGAGCAAGTTTGTGATGTTTACTTTCTACTAAGTTCTCCTAAACGCAGAGGGTAAGTCAGTATTTATAAATACTAAATTTCAGACAAAATTACTATTGAAATGAAACCATCCAGCAAAGACTCACCAGTCTCTTGAAAAATGCATGGCAATAAAAATTCAAATCTAAAAGTACAGCATCTTCTGGCTTTTGTTGGTTTGTTTTACAAAAAAACTCCTTTAACAGTATGTGGAGGGCTGTTGGGAGTTTTGAGGGTCTGTTTCAGTTTATGACTTAACATTAACAAACCCTACCGTGCCTTTCAGTGAATTGCTGCAAAATATAAGCGTTTCAGATAACACATCCATGATTGACAGCACTCAAACGTGCTAGACACTTCATAAACATTTTCTTTAGGATGATGTTTGCAGCATAAAGCTTTGTATGCAAGAAAAACATCTCAAAAACTTGTCCCACTGTTAATACCAGTTAGCAACAGTAGGAGCCACAATAGGAGCCACAGTGCCAACGAGATTTCAGCAGCCAAGGCAGTTTCCAGCATTGTCAGACTTGCTCTTGCAGTGTTAGATTACACGGTGCTCAAACAGTGTTGCCAGTACAAGCCCACTTACATTAAGGTTCCCAAAGCTGCCAATACCAGTCCCACTGAATTGGCATCCACAATAATGGAAATCTTTTCTAGAACTGTACTTAGGCACTGTCTACACGAAAGACAACATACAAGAAAGCGCAGGGAGAAAATACTTTAACAGAGGAAGTGACCAAGAGTTACCACATCAGTCTCTAAATTCTACATTTTTCTTCTTCAGCTCCCTGTTATCTTATCTTCCCACCCTCTGACCTCTTTTGCCAACAACCCCCCTTCTCTGTTTTCTTACACCTCAGAAGCAAGCACATTAGGTATGGAAAGGAGGTAAACATAAGCATTAAATCAATTCTTGTATTTTAAGCTAGCAGCAGCAGAAAAAGAAAAAAAAAAAACAAAAAACAACCCACAGATATTTCTCAGCTGGTCAAATATATCTTTCTACTGGAATTTTAAAATACTTAAGATGGCGAGCTCTCATCTACATTTATCCAAAGTTCAACAGTAACTCTGTAATACAGATGGCATTACATGGAGTATGCTTACCATAGACATCTGGGGATCTGGAATCTTAACAATTTCAGGACTTGTTAAAATTGGAGATGACTCATCACCATCCTGAATGACAAAAAGTTGAAGGCATATTAAACATCTCAAGTTTTAGGGAAAAAACTTATCATGTTAATGCACTGTGAACTCTACTACAGTGAAAGAATGATGCAACTGCTGACAGTTTTAAGAAGAAAAAAGAAAATAATAAACAGATTATTTTTCTTGTTTGTCTTTTTCCCAGATGGCAGACAATGTGGCAAGACAGACAGAAGTTCACCAGAGGAGATGCAGCTTGACAACTCACTACTATGCTGGTACAGGTGAGTGGAGAAATCTGCCACTATTGTCACGTGTCCTCTGGAAGCAAGAAGAGAAACAAATCCAAGCTCTGTAGTTCCACCAAACCCAAACAGTTTCCTAGAAAAAACCACCACCTTGCAGAAAGTATCTCCTCAAAGTTCAACACAGACAAATGTAGCAAGATATATGTGACCCTATCTATCAGAGGTTCTACATGCTTAGAGTGTAATTAGTGTGCTGCCTAAACAAGTGAAGAGAGAAGCTAAAAGATTCCTGTTTGAACCAGACACAAGAAAAAAAAAAATTTAAAACCCTGCTACCACATGACAAAACTAGCAACTCTGTCTTCCAGACACACAGCAGTGTGGTTTGTGCTTTTTAACCTTAGGAGGGTAACTAAGCATTAATAAAAGCTATGAAAGAATATTTCATTTAAAATACAGAATAAAACAGTCAAATTCAAAACAAGATCAGTATAATATGTGCTCTGCTGTATTTATACTTAGCCTGTTTTCATTTATTTTGCTGTAAATTTCAGATCAGAATACAATATTTTTGACATACCAACATTTCCCTCAGTAACTAGTTTTGAGGTAACTTACTCAGGTTTCTTTCTGCCCCCACCCTCTTTTTTGTTCCTGCTTTTCCAATCATATATGCCTCTTGGGACAGCTTTACTTTTACACTTTTCAGAGATAGCTTTCAAAGGAGAGGTTGTTTCAAGGGGGAGAATCATTATTCACTAACATGATACATGAGGTAAAATTGCCATTAACCTCCCAGGAGAAATATCTTTTTTTCCAACTACATAAATTTTGTGTTGCTGACTACAGTAAAATATCTCTTATTTTTAAAATGCTTCTTCAGAAAGACACTTTTAATTGCATTTACTAGTGTCCTATGCCTTTCTGAAGTAACAATTTTGACAAAAGTCAAAGTAAAAGCATTAAGAACACACCCATCCTTCCTAGTTAAGGGAAATAAACACAGTCTTGCCTGTGGCTGGTGATCACAGAACACAAGCAGGTTGCTTTTCTCATTAGTCTTTTAAAAAAAGCATGCACGCAAACATTGAAGAAGCAATGACATTTGCTTACAGTATCTCTGCTCTAAAAGCATATTGCCTAAATAATGAACTTAGCTCTGATGTCACTGCACAGAAATAATAGTATCAAAGTATTTCCATAATAACAAAATGTGCTGCATCACTAACAGCAGACTGTACTAAGCTGGAGTCACAGTGCCAGATCAACATTCACACTGTACTACACCGCCAATCCCACCAGGCAGAATGCTCAGATCATGTTACAGTAGTTTCACAAAGTCTAACTATATAAAAAACAATGAAATTGTTGCAGGTGGGGGGAATCCTTCTTTTCATAAATACATCTGATGACAGACCGATTTCTATGTACCAATTCTTTCTTTTCCAATTCAAAACTATAATAAGGCTGAAATCTGACTTTGCCTTATAGAAACAACAAAGGATTCCAATGTCCCAGTGACAATTCTCCACTCCGTTTAGAACTTACACATGAAAACCCCGCATGAAAAACTTGACACAGGAGGGGGGGGATTCAGCAGCAACAAGCTACTAACTTGCTACTAACAAGCATTCAAACTCTACTGAGGCATTTATAGCATCCATGCCCCATGAGGACTCTCTAGGGATAAGCAATAGTAACACCCATTGCTGTATCTTTCCCTCAGTGGAAAAAAAAAAACCAGATACATTAACTGTACAAGGAAAAGTTTCAGACTGGTAAAAGAGGAGCACATACCCTACAATTAGAAGCCTGTGGCAGCCATTCAAAATTCAAAACTCACTAGGATGAGAATGACAAAAGCACTATTGCCTAAAGTTTGCTTACTTACAAAACTAAAAATAAAAAATTAGCAAAGCCTTCCAGTGTGTCACATCCAAATGTTTATAAATGAACATTAAGGAGTTTTTTTCCAAAACTAATGTTAAAAGAATGATTTGTACACTCATTGCTGGCAACTCTTTTTGGAACCTTTCAAAAGAATCATGAAAATGACTGTTTATTTTAAACTCTTTGAATGCAGTCAGATGATGCTGAAGAGTGAAGCTGACAAGTTCTAGCTGTTCAGTTCAAGCACGAGGAAAACCGTTCCTAGTGTTTCACTGCATGACAGAACAAAGCCTTAAGCTCAAACAAAACTTGCTATGAGACCAAGTTTTTCCAAGCATTCATGGGACAAATTACTGTGTCAGGAGCAAACATTTTGAAACAGACTGTTTAATGAAATACTCAAGAAGGCACAGTGACATTACTTCTCCTGTGAAGGATGTCTGCTGTTTAACTATCCTTCTGTAACTCTCTGTTATATCTTGAGAGCATCATGTGCAGCACCACAACCCTGACCATACAAACTTACTAAACCAGCGCCTAAATCAGCACATGAATTTGGCCAAGTGAATCCTTTTGAAGTGTCTTTCCTGATTCATGCCCATGTATACTGCCTTAGTTCACATCACGGAACTCTCAGAAATTCCCGACATCCTCCAGCCAACAACCACGTGGGATGTGATGAAAACCAGCCCTGAGCACAAGAACATGGTGCAGACACTGGGCCTTCAGCAGCCTCTTCCCTCAGTGAATCTGCTTCTCTTGGCTGCAACATTTCCTAGCACAGGCAGAACCTGAGATAACCTGCTATTTTGCCACCAGGAAACAAAAGCAACCTCAATACTAAACAGCACTAACTTGCTTTAAACTGCTGTGCTACAGAGCTCTAGAGATATTTCACTACAATAAGGTCAGTGTGTGTGACTTTATACAAATATTAAGAGTCCATTTAAGACAAAAAATTTGCAGAATTTTCCAAATCAGCAACATTCTTGTGCACTTGCCTGAAAATCAGTTTCAGAGCATAAATAAATAAGGAGGTTCTATTTATCTTATTCTTTAACCAAAACAGCATTTAAAGTAACGCTGATGTGAATGAACATCTCCCCCACAAGAAATAAAAGGACAGACAACCAGTGGTGTAGATGCTGCTTTTTCTTCCTTTAAATCCATGAAATGGTCTCTGATAATCAAATTTACTGATCTTTTTTAATAAACTGCAGTGCAACCATTTACCCAAAGACACGTTTCACTTGAAACATGCACAAAAATACATTAGTGATAAATGCTGATGTTATTTGTACTTTGTAAGTCACACTGAATTTCTGCCTAAACGGACAATCAGAAGTGAGGCTGTCATTTCTAGCAGACCTTATCCTTCACGTCTTGAACGCTGTATTAAAATGAAGTTAACACAGAATATGGGAAGAGACAGTGCCACCTCACTTCATTGTAATTGAATGTAGAGTCAAAGAACCTCAAATTCTATCAGTCCCTGTTTAACAGGCTAGTTCTTCCTAAACACTTGAAAACAAATATATCAACAAAACTGTGACAAGTAATCTCCACCTGGACTATCGGTCACAGGCAGGTGACAACAGAAACCTTCTTTCATTATGCTTGGTGCACTGGATTGGTGATGCCCAATACATAGACTGCAGACTGTAATTGGAGGCATGACAAAACTGAGAGAACAGGCATTAATTTATGTGCCATTTCCTACTGCTGTCAGAAAGGGGTCAAGAACTTGTTGGAAAGCTACTTCGTAACAACAAATGCCTCAAAATGCAGTTAGTTATAGCTCTAATACGTACTATTACACATTCAATTACTTTATTTCTGCAAGAGCAGCCAATTCATAGTTATTCTGTTCCATGCACTTTTAATATGCTTCAGAAACATCTGTTAAAAGAAAGATGCATGCTTGGAGTCTGGATCTTCTTTCCTGTATTGTGCACATCTATAAAACCACAATGACGGAAAAAAAAAAAGAAGTCGTGTGGAAATCAGGAAGAATTCATCTATAATGGTAGGTTGCTGGAGGTAACAGCAAGAAGTCATTTTTAGGAATGTCATGCTCATTTATAAAAAGAAAACAGCCAAGAGGACACAAAGCCACATGCTCATATGTTTGCACCTGTGAAAGGTATAGCATGCTCTCATGTAAAAAGGCAGCTGTTAGTAAACAGTTTCAATATTTTGATTCTATTCTGTTAGGCTATCCAGACAAGTGTTTCCTTGATTTCCACAGAAGTAAATTACTTCATTTTGTTCATGGGGAAATCTGACACATTGTAGGTTTCATTGTGATTTGTACCACAGGAGAGTTTTGCAACAGCACAGTCCTCTACAATTGCAGGTTCTAGGATAAGTGTACAGAAGAACTATGAAAAAAGCTATTCTAACGGCAAAAAGATTTTGAAACATGTGGAGAAGTCTCACTGTCAACTACAGTCCCCAAAAAGAAAAGCTGAACAGCTAACCTAGACAGCTGCCTAAGACACACTTTCACTAAAATTACCAAAATTCACCAAGAAACTAAACTATAACAAAATAACAAAAACAAATCAAAGGTTCCCACACCACAAAACCCAAAAAAGCCTCAACCAACCAATGCCCTAAGAAAACACTCCTGAGAGTCAAAAAGCCCCAAGTCTTAACATGCAACATATCAAATAGTTGAAGCAGATTCTGATCTATGTCTTCTCAGATTTATTTTTTTTAATCCTGCTTTTTTCTATTACTGTATTTTTCACGGCCTTCTTCAAGAATTTTAAATTAGATCACAGCTCTTTCGGTCCAGGCCAACAGGCAATATTGTCACATACACAGAAATACTTGTAATCCATTTTCCATTATATTAACATTTTGTGTACTGAGTTAAGCTTTTAAAAATTATTAGAATAAATGCTGCTTAAAGTTAGTGCCCCTGGTCTCAAGAGCACTTCAGTTTCTTTCTCTACCTTCTTTCTCTCTCCCATAAAGCTGCATTATTCAGAAATTTTCTGACTTTTTATGAATCTAAACATGCTGAAAAAATTAAGAAACTATTTTCTTTGAAACCAGATTACAGATACACTGCTTCTTCCATCTCAGTGAGTCTTTTGTCAATACACAGGTCCTTAAGAGTACTGATAATGCCTTCCAATACCACACTGATGTCTGCTAAGATCACTGCTAATCCTTCATCCCATTAAATTTTAACTTACGAAAAACATTGAGGGCACTGCTTTTCAGATCTGTTTCATAAACAGCAAGAAAAGATACAAGACATTCCAATCCAGAAGTGTTTTACTTAATTACTCCACAGCATTTTCAGCATGAAAGACTAAACTTCTATACTTGTTCACTTTACAGAAAATGTTCACCAGCAGCTCCAGTGCAAAGTTTTAATAACTCATCTTTTATAAAGTTACCGCTCAATACAGGTACATTTCCTCCTGATTTAAGTCATAATTTTACATACCGCTACCCTGAAAGTGCTGCTGGATGACTGAAGGAACTATAAATTAGAAAGTTTTTAATCACTCACACTTGTTAAATTCTGTAATCTTGAACTCTATTACACAAATGACTGACATCTGCAATCTTGTTGCATCTATACTATTTGATTTGTATGTACATAAACAGTTGCCACTGACAGCTGTCTGCTGCTACACTGCAGCAGAATATTTCATCTCAGCAGAAAAATCCATTCATTTTAGGTGCATATGCTGCTTTTTAAAGACAACCATAAAGCCTGCAGAGCACATACCTTTTCGTAGTAAACTATTCCATATTCTTTATCATCGCACTTGACGCAACGGAATTCAATCATCAGGTACATAAAATTGGAGCTTCGTTTTTCCCTCTGAGGAAAGAGCCACCACAGATGTGTATCATTTATTGCAGGGCATCAATCTTCAGCATTCTCAATACAGCAATTACCTTACTTCCTTTGTGCTGTAACTGATTAATTAGGTTATCAGCTGTTGTAGCAATTATTTAGTTAATCATTTCATAGAACTACTTGAGACCATATCACCTCCTTCCTGACATTCTTACTACCTCACATTCCCAACTCATGATACACATTCACACTTAACAGATGAAAACCTGTTTTCATCAGCAGCTTCCAGCTGTGGGCTAAAGGTATTAAAAAATGCAATCCAGAATAATCAGATGACCACTGGGTAGGTGGTGTTTGCTTTTCTTTTTTTCTATATCATTACCTATAATTATGCACATCAAAGAAAAAAACAGAAGATATGGAAAAAACAAATCATTTTTTAAACCAACACCATAAAAGAGACAAAATAAACTTGGACTACAAGATAAGTTTTGCAGCTTATTGACTTTCAGAGGAAGATTTGCTCATGTATGCATTTTTAAAAGCTTTACTGAGAAAAAGAGCTTAGAATTTTAAAATCTAGATGGAAAACAAGACAGAAGTTTAACAATGAGTAATTTCAGTTCATTTAATGCATTCATAATGGCTTGACTTTTCACCATAGGCAAAGTGGTTCTTTATTTAAAGCACAGGTCTAGGAACTTTTATTTCACTGTACTTTTACTGTCAGTGAAGCGGAAAAAGAAAAAAAAAAGAAAAAAAAAGGGATAAAAGAGAGGATAGGCTTATTTCTAAAAAACATCAAAGTATTTATTGAGGTTTACAAAAACACAGATTCCAGTTAAAAAAATAATCTGATTTCCAAAACCCTAATTATAGATAAGACAACAAAAATCTAAGGGTAGAAAACAGGAAAAAACAGAGTTCTTTGCTGCAAGACGAGTATAACAAACTAAACAGTTTGTGCTGATTTTGCTCAATGACGGTTAAAATCTCATTCAGGCATTAAACTACCAGATTATTCTCTTTTTTTAAATATTCATTGAAATCTTACAAATATCTTTTCTCAGCACCCAAAGTTAAAAAAATAAAGTTGAACAAGTCTGAAGCCAAGGAACAGGTCATATATCTAAAAAGCTTCCCATCACAATCTAAATCCTAGAGCTAAGTCAGTCATGCCTAACAGTGTTTGTTCCAAGCTGTTCCAAATTATTAAAAAAGTCTGCCTCCCATGATCAAATTCACTTGAAGCTGAAAACAGGTAAGACAGCTATGTACTGTGGTGGATGAAACATTGGACATAAGCTGGCCACATGCACTGGCTGCTCCAAAACCACCTCTGTGCTGAGCTGCTCTTCTGCAGGGTGGGCAGCAGGTCATGGGAGGGGACTCCGCCCCTCTGTGCTGTGAGACCCCACCTGCAGAGCTGCATCCACTTCTGGGACCTCAACATAAAAAAGATGTGGACCTGATGGAGGGAGTCCAGGAGGCTACTAAGATACCCCACTGGCTGGAGTGCCTCTGCTCTGGAGACAGGCTGGGAGAAATGGGGTTGTTCAGCCTGGACAAGAGGAGGCTCCAGGGCCTTTAGAGACCCTTCCAGTTACTAAAGGGGACCTGCAAGAGAGCTGGAGAGGCACTTCAGACAAGGGCACGGACTGAGAGGACTTTACTGTGAGAGTGCTGAGGCACTGGCACAGGTTGTCCAGAAAAATGGTAGAAAACTCATCTCCAAAAACATTCAAGGCCAGCCTGAACGGGGCTCAGAGCATCCTGATTCAATTGAAGATGTCCCTGCTCATTGCAGAGGGGTTGGACTAGATGGCTTTTAAAGGTCCCTTCCAAACCAAACTATTCTGTGATTCTCATTAATGCTGAAGTAAAATCAACTTCAAGCTTCCAAAGAATTACTTTTTCCTTTATAATATGCACTGGTGTTTGAATAAAAGTAGGACAAGCAGTTAAGAGTTAGTCTCCTGAACAAGTGAAGGTTCATAGCAGCAAAATAACACCCCCCAAGATTCCAAATCTGATGTACAATGACTTACCTCATTGATCATTTCTATTTCTCTAAAGGTGAGTCTGTCCAGCCAGTCCACCTTCACCATGTGACCTTGACGATGTGACTTGGTGAGCTGCATGAAAAAAACACAATAACAATTAAATTGCTCAGAGCAAGAAAAAGAACACAAAAATTACAGCAGAGACACTAATATGAAATCAGAGGAAAAAAATAAAGGAACTGAAAAAAACCTCTCCTTGTAGAGCATACACATAGTAACACAGTACACACCTTGTAAACAGACAAACCAAGACATAAAAATAAGTCTACTATCTAAAATACCAATCCCAGCAAAGACCATAATAATTATCCAAGCACATCACCTTTGCATTTTTAACATAGCAAAAACAGGAACATATTTTTTAACTGAAGTCATGTAAGAAAGACATTCTATTTTTTGTATTACTATGTTTCATATAGTAAAACTCACCAAGCCAAACAAAACTAAAGTATTTCAAAAACGAACCACATTGAATAATTCTGCCCATGTCAGCCTTACCTAAGCAGGTTTCCAGACTGGGTCTGTAACTGCATCAACTGAAGATCTTAGAGCAAGTCATAGACAGTTTGTTCTCTCTTTCTTTTAGTCATCTGATAAGTAGCTCAAGTTTTATTTCTAAGTTTACAAATTGCTGTAGCAACAGCAAGGAAGTTGTTTAAAGGACTCATTAAGAATGGAAGATAAGATGAGAGCATACTACTTGTAGTTTCAGATACACTAACACAATTGTTTATGAAACATCCAGCAGCAGACCACACAAATAAGAAGATCATCCCTTCAGCTCCTAAGAAATCACACGTGTTCTTCAAAAGATATCAGTAATTACTGCAGAATGCAAGAGATACAGAGAGACTAGAAGACATGAAGTTCCTTCATCTCTCAGAGGAATCGGTATCTGTCTAGAAAATATCTAGCAAAGAGACCCCTCAAAATTATTCTTCTTAGGGGTAAGCTTACAACCATTATTTCATTATAACTTTGTTCTGTGGCCAGCCTGCCCACCCATGAGCATCTAAATGTGAGCAGGCCATACAGTCACACTCACTGTCACTTCTTGCCCAGCTGGGGAACAGCAACATACAGAGATCTAAGAGAGTAGGAATGGAAGGTAGTGGATGCAGGAGAACAAACAGCAGCCTGCTGCTTCCACATAGAACTGGAGATGGTATTAGTATAAAAAAACAACAGAGAAGATTTAAGACTTGGCATACACTGGGAGATGTCCAGGTCGCAGTCTGTCAGATACGTGCACTAGACCAGTAGCTCAACACTAGAGGTACACTAAAAATAAAATTTACTATTTTAGTAAATATAAAGAAAATAGAGAAGTGAAGATTTTGCACCAATTGTACTGTTTCATTATTCTCTCTCAAATACCCACTAAACTGATGTCTTAACAGTACAAGCACAACTATGTTGGGCTAAAGTCTATCTAATCAAAGTCTTGGGGAAAAAAACTTGGTCACAAATTCTGAGCTCATTTTCTTGTTCACTGCACTATAGAATAAAGAAAATAAAAGTAGCATTGTATGTTTCAGAAGAGATTGATTAATAATTTAAACCTCTAAACCTGCCTTATAGAGGAAGAAAGTCGTAATACAACAATTTATTAGGTCTGCATACAAGACCTGGAAGATCTGTGGGCATAAATATACACACGAAGAACTGTTGTCTTGGATTAACATTTAAAGCTTAAAATAAGAGGGAAGCTAGTGTATCCCCTTGAGGGAAAGAAGCATTCATCATCTGCTACTAAGTAAGATGCATCCCCTTAGATAGTATCTCAATATTATTATTATCTAATTTCATTCAGCCAGCAGAAGGTGTGAGGGAAATGAATGGATCAAAAAGAACTTAAGTACTTTAAGCATAAGTTGAATAAATTAACACACCACTCATGGGAGAAATATCTTAATGCTACTAATGTTGGAGCATGCTAAAATATCCCACTCTCTCCCCATTAATATTCCTGAGTACACAAAAAATCCGCAGTCACAATGCCTCCAGAATGCAAAGCCATGGCTTTTTCATCGGTAGGAATTTTACTAGCAACATTCATGTGTTTTGTGAGAGCACAACTGTATAGCACCTCAACATGAAAGGAGAGACTTGCCACAATACCAATTATTTAAGGCAAAAGGATGCAACTCCTTGACCAGCCAGTCACTGGTTTTATATAAATTCCGTGTAGTAATAAAAAACACATACAGACATAAACTCAGAAGCATGTCAAGAGTTGAGTTATCTTTTAGATGGAGAAAAGATCCTTTACAAGCTCTTCTCAAAAGTTACCTGTTATCTGGAGGAGTCTAGTTTGGGCTCTGGTACCAGATATCAATCAATAGCACAATACCGGACAAGTCTGTTCAATAAACAGAAAAAAAACCTAACCAAGAACAACAAAGTCCACACAAACTCACCCTGTATGTACCTAGTCCTAGTTCTTTTACCTGTATTTAAATATACCTTCACACTGAGTAGTATGAGAAGGCATTCAGCAACTGATGAGTAAGTCACAGAAAAACTGAAGATGCTTGTGTTTGAACAATGGCTATTTAGGAACGACACATCACAAGAACCTCATCTGCTGTGTAAACAGCTGTGCAAATGAAAGCTCCCATAGACACCCTACCCAGAAACCCTACTAATTTCCCTAGTGTCTGATGGTAAAATGTTTTTATAAAAAGGAGCACAACAAAATATCAGTGAACACGCTCATCTTTCAGAAATTAGCATCTCCCAAAACAGCTTTCAGAAGAAAAGAATGGGGGCAGTGATGTTAATAGCTTTCTGTTAGCCATTAACTACAACTCTCAAATAGGATGTGAAAGAATTCCCTCCTATTCCTCAGAGGCCTTGAGCCATCATCTTCCAAATGCCAAAATAACAGGCTAAAACAGAATGAGCTATTTTAAAACTGAACTAGTCTACTTTATTTGTGCTTTTTGAGCTAGAGACTGAGGGGTAATGTTTGCATAACAACTAACAGGAAAGGGATGGCCTACACTCTCAAAGCCTTTCTGAGAAACCCATCCATCATATGGGTTGGATGGAAATGCATCCATCATATTACCATGTGATGAACTGTAAACAAGACTTGATATTTAGTGTCTGTCTACAGAGATTCCCTAGGCCAGAGGGCATTTCTTCTACTATGATCAAGAAATGGGGAACCCCTGGCTTTAATGAGCTTTCCATTATAAACTCAATGAGAACTACACTAATAAAACAGGGACCCTAAATGAAAGTTAAGTTTATTGCTGTCATAAATCTCTAGACAAGAAAATGGTTCTTTCACTGGGAGTCGCATAAAGGTCTGGATAAAATCTGGGAGACCAAGATTAAGTAGAAAGCTGACTGACTAAGTGGACTGAGTGGTTTGGAAAGCTTGGGGTAAGCTTACCTGAATAATCAGAGATCAGCTAGTAAAACAGTCCAGTAACTAACACACTCTGATCAATTCCCATAGTTTTGATGGCAAGAATATACTATAGCATCAAAAGCTTGGAGGCGAAAATACTAATATAAATATTCATGAGTTTAAATGAATGAAACTTGGGTTAATTTTTTCAGTTTTATTCAAGTTCTTTATAATGTACAGGTATGTCACACACTTCTGAACACTACACAAGACAGCCTCAAAGCTAATGGATGGCTTCTGAAAGAAACCAGACTGTCCTACTGTTAGGAGATGTTCTCAGTAAACCTGATGGAATTTTAGCTTTAAGCATCCTCAAGGCATATTCATGTTTTCATTCTTTACAAAGAATTCAAATCTTAAGTTGTTCCAACAGAATGCTGTGTGTATTAGAAGGTACTTAGATGTCCCCTTTTAAAAAACACTTCAGAGGCAATTAAATATGATCTGCTTCACTCCTTTGTATAAATCCTGCGAAACACCTAAAGAACCAAAGGAAGAGAGCTCTCACGTGAGAAAACAGTAAGGAAGCTGTCTTCATTTCACTCTAGTGAAATGCATGCTTGTCACATACATTTAAAAGGTTACCAGCTATTCCACTACCTTTGCCAAGCGGCTCATTTGATCTTCAGAGACTGTGCTGCTGGTTCTCCCAGGAGTTTTGGTGGGCTCTGAGCCATCAGCTTCTACGTTGGGCCACACTTTCAAGTCATGCATTCCTTGTCGAAACATACTGCAGGGAAAAATGCAGAATCACTTCAGTAAATTCAAAATAATACAGCTGTCAGGAATCAAAGTTCAGAAGCAGCTGAAAGAAAATGAAGTGGCTTCCTTTGCCAAAACTACAAAATTGTGTAATTGAACTCTACTGCAAAAGTGCCTTGCACCTTGTGCCCTCTACAGCCTTTATTCTACAGGAACATGGAGTTTAGAAGAAAATGGTGAAGTCTGAGATAACTTACATGGCAAGTGGAAGTAAAATGGGTAATTCCCAGAGTCAGTGGGGTGGTACAAATGCAAACTGAGGAGAAAACTTGACCTTCATAGTTTTATTATTTGTAGTGAAGCAGAAAGTATTCCTCTTGACTTGCAAGTTATAATAGTAACTCTAGGTCTGCCAGTACGAAAAAAATCAACTAAAAATCTACCTAAGCTGCATTTGAAGGTCAATAGACATAAAGCAGCCTTCTGAGCTGCCAAATAAAATAAAAATAAAAATTAAAAAAAAAAATATATATCTACCAAGCAAAAAATGCCACAACCCTCCACATTACCACTTTCTCCATCAATGCTTGAAATTGAATTGATAATTGAAAGCATGCAGTGAACAGAACTTCGCAGGGTAACTGACCACATCTTTTCTCTGCAAAACCCTGCATCCCTTGCGTATTGGTGCTGATCCACCCATAAAAGATGCCCCAAGAAATAAAGTGCATCACCTTTGCCAATAAGAGCTGATCACCTAACTCTAACAACTTCAGGTAAATACAACTGATAGGAACATTTTAAAAAGTGAACCATTAAAAATGAGAAATAACAATTAGAAAGACCATCTGACCTTGAATTTACACTTTGTGGAATACTACTACAATGGTTTTCATTTACAAACTACAAAATTCAAAACAGTTTTGTCAGTTTTTCTCCATCTACTTCATCCAAGTCCCACATGCTGGAAATAAGACTTATAAATGAAATTTATTTTTATCTTTTTCCAGGTACTGTGCTCTAAGCTTTAACAGCTACCCGCAGTCTTTGGGGCACAGTCCAATTGATCCAGTTCAGTTTTTTGCACTAAGGCAATGCCATTCTTCTTTGTCTAAGCAGCATCCTCAGTGAGAGAGATACAACCTCGCTCTACAGTCACTTTCTGCATTCAAGCATCATTGGAGCAGCTTTCCTAATGATAATCTAAACTTTTCCTGCACTTCAGTATAACCTTAGTACTTCTTGTCCACCGGCAAGACAAAACAGGCTATTTCTCCCCATTTTCCAACACTATGTACATACAAGAAAAATGCTCCTATATTCTTTTTTTTCAGCCTCACTAGGCTTAAAACCTCCTCCATCACACCTATTTGCTAGATATTCAATGATACAGACTCCCAGTAGTCAGAAACTTGCTTGAAGTTGGTTGCAAAGAACAGAACACACCCCAGCTGAGTGGAAAAAGAAAAGATAAGAAAAGGAAAGGAAAGGAAAGGAAAGGAAAGGAAAAGGATACAGCAGTGTCCCTGATGCACAAACTTGTAAACCNTACCCGCAGTCTTTGGGGCACAGTCCAATTGATCCAGTTCAGTTTTTTGCACTAAGGCAATGCCATTCTTCTTTGTCTAAGCAGCATCCTCAGTGAGAGAGATACAACCTCGCTCTACAGTCACTTTCTGCATTCAAGCATCATTGGAGCAGCTTTCCTAATGATAATCTAAACTTTTCCTGCACTTCAGTATAACCTTAGTACTTCTTGTCCACCGGCAAGACAAAACAGGCTATTTCTCCCCATTTTCCAACACTATGTACATACAAGAAAAATGCTCCTATATTCTTTTTTTTCAGCCTCACTAGGCTTAAAACCTCCTCCATCACACCTATTTGCTAGATATTCAATGATACAGACTCCCAGTAGTCAGAAACTTGCTTGAAGTTGGTTGCAAAGAACAGAACACACCCCAGCTGAGTGGAAAAAGAAAAGATAAGAAAAGGAAAGGAAAGGAAAGGAAAGGAAAGGAAAAGGATACAGCAGTGTCCCTGATGCACAAACTTGTAAACCGTTCACGTAGTCAATGCTGTTTGCATATTTTACAAGAGCACCATGATGCTGAACCACACAAAACTTAAAATTCACTCTAAACTGCAACTCTCTTCCTCTGTTTTCCTGGGAAGCTGCTCCCCACTCTGTATGTGATAACAATCAATTGCAAAAAAAGTACCTGTGCCTCATAATCTTCCTTAGACCACAACCTATTTTTTCAGTCTCCGTTGCACTTAGGCAAGATCCTTTCGAGGTACTGTTCACCTTCCAGCACACTTGTAATCCTTCCCACCTTAGTCTTACCATCCACGAATTTACTGAACACACCCTCTATTGGATCACAGCATATTAACTTTGAAAGGTGCTGATTTACTGAGTGACATTTTATTCGCTATAAATAACATTGCTTTCACAGCCTAATTGCAAGCCAATTAAATAAATTGTTTTAAGTAATCAGTACTGGCATCCATGCATTACAAGGCTGTAGATGTGAAGTGATTTCAGCACTTGCCATCTTAAAATCCAAGCTTGTAGATCGTAAAACAAACAAAAAAAAAAAGCCTAAATTTGGTGTTACACAGGAGAAGACTTATTTTACACAACACTGCAGCAAGTGTGAAATTACACTCAGGAATAAACGGAGCTAATCACCTATATATCTTGATATTTCAAACATGGAATTGTTAACCTAGTTACCTAGTTTACAAAATATTAAAAAACTTATCTCTCATAACCCCTGCTACCTTACTATTCACAGGTGAGCTTCAAACATGCACCAGAGAAGAAAAAGCAGTATACCCGTATTTTCCGAAGAGCGAGACCGTTGTTCCTCCCACAGGAACGGCTTTACCAGGTCCATACACATCCCAGATGGTCAGAGCCACCTGAGCATTGCGAGGCAAGTCTGGATACTTCACAGGCAGTTTCAGCCACTCGTTCCAGCTGCAGAGAAACACTACTTATTAGTCACAAAACTATAGAATTCAAGTTACTCTCTGTTAGTTTACACAGATTCTCCTCAGAGTAAAAGTTTCTTAGGGCAGATGGACTATTTTCCTGTGGGTTTTAACCATTCAAACACTTGTCTGGAGCATGACTAAAAGGCTACAGACCAAAGGAAAAATACTCTGGCTTGATGGCTGAGTAGCAAGGACAAGGCCGTCAGCAAACAGTATGAAAATGTGTCACTCCAGGCCCCAGAAGTTACTCAAGTAGCAAGACATGCCCGGGCACACAAGCAGCACAAGGTTGGTTTTGTGCTGTCAGGCTAACACTAACCATACAGACACTTGAAGAAACATAAGCCATTTTGAAGAAGAAAACAGAAAACAAATCTTTATGACAGAAAGAAAAACTTGATGCCCCAGTAGCTATGAGGAATATGAAATAAAAGGCAAGTCACTTACTTCCATCTAGTGCTAAAAGCCTTGTAGGAAGTTCTAACCGGGAGAGCAAGAGGCTTCCCCTCTGCAAACACCTGGCAAGTCACATACAAGTCAGAGCAGGTCTCTTGGTACAGTCCCGAGAACTTCAGCATCGGATCTTCTAAGAGAGCTTTGTAGCTTTTCTGTTCTCTTTTCCCTTCCAGACTTCCTCTACGGGGGAGGGGGCAAGGGAGGAGGAGGAAAAAGAGAAATACAAATAAACCCGAATTTATTCTATCCATAGTAGAAATCCTATTGCATTTCCGTAGCTTATGTTTATATTACTCAGTGTTGAGGCTGTTTTCACTTTGCATTACTTGCTGGTAGTGAAATCCAAATACCAGAGAGGAACTCGGGATGTAAAATGCTGAGCAAACACAGACTGTATTATTGCTGTAGAGGTTTAGGCGGGGGTGGGGGGAAGAGCAGGGAAGGCAAGAATTACTTGTTTGTCTTTTAAATGGAGGTAACTTCTAGTACAACCTGTAGATTCTCAGACAGCCCTTACGTAGGGCAACAATAAATGCTGCTATTATTAAAAAAGACAAAACAAACATCAGATTACATATGCTCGAAACACTATTTGGGAAAAATAAAACAAAACAACTATGGTAAGTAAATCTTAATTTTTAAGATCTATGAAATGTTTGACTGGCTTTGGGAGTGAATCATCTCACCAACCCACAACAAAATAAAGTTCACTTAAGCAGACTGTTCAAATAAAATCTGGTTAAAGCCTTGCAACACTTTGCTACTGTTAACAGGAACTGATGGAATTTCTCAGGCTTCAACTATACACAATTAAAACAGTCATGCACGTTAGATATCTGACTGTGGATGCACATCTTAAAACAAAAAAAAGGAACTGAGGTGGTGCTGATGGGAAAACATGTAAGATCAATCCTCCACCAAAGAAAAATCTATTTGTTTCACAAAACTACTTCAGTGTAAACAAACAAGTTACTTGCAAGGAACTGGCACTGCACATTCTAAGGATGACATACACTTCTATGTGCTAAAATAAAAAAATGTCAGTTACAATTTTGTTTGGTGGAGCAAACTATCAGAGAGGTCACATGAATCTGGCTCCTGATGGCACAGAACGGTTTGGGCTGGCAGGGACTTTAAAGATGATCCAGTTCCAACCCCTGTCATGAGCAGAGCCACCTTCCACTACCATCACCTGTTCAGAAGTTAAACAACCCTGAATAAGCTTCTCCAAGTTAGTTTGCCAAAAAAGTGGAACATACTTTAATGTACCACCATTGGGTACACTACATTTTAGAGTCAGCCACATCCCTCCTACACAAAACTTCCCATTGCTGTGATAAAGAAAAGTAGCTTAAAAAACGAACCAAAAACTACATCACTGTGTGATTAACTCCAGCTTCAACAAAAGTGCTTCCACATGCCCAAATAGGAACATATTTATGTGCTGCAGCACCTGGACCTTCCTACAATAAAGCACTCCACTAAGAGCACCGTGCTCTCACAGGAGCATGGAAGCGAGCAGGAAGAGTGTCACCAGCTTATCTCTCTTTATTCCCTTAACACTGAGGAGCGAGCTGTGACGCCGTGGTGGCCTTCCACTTCCTCAAGGGAACTTATAGGAAAGAACGGGCAAGAATATTTACAAGAGCATGTAGTGACAGGACAAGGAGGGTTGGATTCAGACAGAATAGCTTTAGATTAATTAGAAAAAAATTCTTTACTGTGAGGGTGGTGATGCACTGGCACAGGTTGGCCAGAGAAGCTGTGGCTGCCCCATCCCTGGGAGCGTTCAAGGCCAGGTTGGACTGGGCTTGGAGCAAGCTGGGATAGTGGAAGGTGTCCCTGTCCATGCAAAGGAGTGTAACAGGATAGGCTTTAACGGTCCCTTGTAACGCAAACCAGTGTGTGATCCTGTGACAGGTGAGAGGCTATGGGAGCCTGCACTGACAATCGCCGTCTTAGAGCACCTGAGGACACGGGACATCTGACACGCGTTCGCAGCACAGCTCCAGCCCGGTCCCTCGCCCGCCCCGTCCCGTCGCCTGCCCCCGGGCCGGGACGCTGGCAGGGACGCGGCACCCGGAGCTGAGCCAGCACCGCCTGTCCC
Source organism: Dicrurus megarhynchus (assembly GCA_013399195.1). NCBI lineage: Eukaryota > Metazoa > Chordata > Aves > Passeriformes > Dicruridae > Dicrurus > Dicrurus megarhynchus. The sequence goes on from VXAD01012546.1 coordinate 107,181, forward strand.
CGGGCACCGGCAGCCGAGGGGTGGGCGGCCCGGCACCCCCCCACGGCGGCAGCGACCGCTTCCCACTAAGCCCCGGCGCCGCTCACTCACATCTTCAGCTGCACGTTGATGTCCAGGTCGCAGCTGTACACATAATAAAGCCTCTCGGTCTCGCCCATGGCCGCCGCCGCTGCTCCCCGCCCGCCCCCTCAGCGCCCGCGGGCAGCAGCACCGGCCTCCCCGGCCTCGCTCCGAGCATGCGCCGCTGCCGCCATCTTGGGTAAGGGAGGAAGGAGCGGTGCCGGCCCTTGACCAAAATGGCCGCCGGCCCGCGGCGCCCCCCCCATCCCCCCCTTCCTCCCACGGCCCCCACCGCTGTGGGTGCGCGGAGCGCAACATGGCGGCGGCAGCCCTCAGCGCCGAGATGGCTGCGGGCCCCGCTGCGTGCGGGATGGCTCTTGTGCCGCCTGAGGGCGGAGGGGGATGGAGCCTGGCAACAGCCTCATAGAATCATAGAGTATGCTGAGTTTGAAGGGACCCACAAGGATCACCGAGTCCAGCTCCTGGTTCTGAACAGGATACCCCAACTACATGGTAGGAACCGTGTGTCTGAGAGCATTGCCCAAGGGCTTCTTGAACTCGGACAGGCTTGGTGCTGTGACCACATCCCTGGGGAGCCTGTTCCAGTGCCCAACCACCCTCTGTCAGAAAAACTTTTTTCTGTAATCTAACCTAAACCTCCCCTGATTCGGCTTCATGCCATTCCTTCAGGTCCTGTTGCTGGTCACAAGAGTGAAGAGATTGGTCCTTGCCCATCCTCTTCCCCTCATGAGGCTCTTGAAGACCACAGTGAGGTCTCCCTTCAGTTTCCTCCAGGCTGAACAAACCAAATGACCTCTGCTACCGCTCTTAAAGCTTCACCTCCAGACCTTTCACCATCCTTGTGGCCTCCTTTGGACCCTCATAGAATAGTTTGGGTTGGAAGGGAACTTAAAGCTCCTTGATTTCCAGCCTCCTGCCATGGGCAGGGACACCTTCCCCTAGACCAGGGCTCCATCCCCTAGACCAGGGCTCCCCCCAGAGCTCAGAGCTCCATCCAACTACGCTATTATTTATACACAGAAGTTCAGAGGTAGTAACTTTCCTAGTAAGGCTTATCTATTATGATTAATTTAATAGTTTACATACATGTTCGATAATCTCAGCTCAAGGAAAGGGTCTTCACCAGGGCAGGGGTCACACACTGATTCTACATCTGGGGCAGGCAACCAGGAACTGCCCACAACTAAAATATTGTAAATAACAATATGATTTTAAAAACTATTTAGTGTTTTGAGAATTAATACAGATTGTGGGCACCTTTAAGTGACAAAAATATAGATACTATGTGCATATAGTCATTATTATCCTACGCTTAACTCTGTCTATGTAGGCAAATCAGCTAGCACTGACAAACAGAAGTTTTGTGTTTTGATCCATCACAGCTGCTGAACTTCTCAGGACTGCTCAACAAAAGTATAAAAAGTGCTATTTTGCTCTAGTTCACTGTACTTAGAGCAGTGTTGGTCCTGAGGAAGCACCCAGACAGAGGTGCTCTCTCCCAGCATAGCCCAGACTTTAAAAAAAAAAAGATAATTGTCACCTGGAAACAGCATTTTCTCTTCCGTTTTCACAGCAGGACGGGGTTAACAGGTGGATGTGGAAGGACATCTCAGCTAGTGCTCTTCTCCTGCAAGTCAGCAGCTATGAGGGAAGAGGCCAAAGCAGGGGAGTGAACACATCTTTGAAGAGAAAAAGGACTTTTTCACCGCAACAATATTTTTTCCCCCTCAGGTGCTGTGACCAGCACTATCACACTGGCATGTATCATGAGTGCAAAACATAACTTAACAATTTCCTCACAGTAAAGGTGATCTTTTATCCATCTTTTTCTATCTTAATTCTCCACTTTCTGATCACATTTACAGTTTCAGCAGCCCTGGCAGCTGCCATTCATTTGTTGCTTGCTTTATAATTTTTGATGGCTTTTGTTTGTTTCTTTGGTTCCAGCCCTGGTTTTTTACATAAAATCTCTGCTTTCCATAACAGGAATAAGCAAGCATATTTGGCTTCTTGGGTGTGAAGAAAAAGTAAAACATAAAACTGTAAAAATTTAAAAGACAAATCTCACAGTTTTAAGGCTAAGCAATGTATGTCTGTGCACAAGCAGCAAGTATATTCATATGTGTGTACCTGTTTTGGTATGATTTTTTGGAAAAATTGGAATTTTTGTCAATGGAATTAGTAGTATCAGTCACAGTCTATTTTTCACCACTGCAGGCATTTTTAGGTAATTATTGAAGCTTTGTTTAAAAAAAAAAAAACTGAAAAGGAAAAAAGCTAAGGGAAAAATTTATAGCAGGCCTCTGAAGTCAGCATTAAAAAAAGGTTCTGAAGTGGTTTATCTCCCAACTTTTTCAGATTCCAGTGTGTCTAACTAGATAAGTAAATTAGGTGAGGCAAAAGAAGAGAAAAATGTTTAAGGAGAGACATTTTTGATAGTAAAATTGCAGAAAGATTCTATTTCAATCAGAAATGTCACTTTATACCACTTACTCATATTAATAACCTTACATTTCTAGGTTCTCAAATACTGCCACAGAGGCAGATAGGAAGAGTATTTTTCACCTTGAAGGGTCCTGAAGCACTTGGAAGAGGCAGTGGTGAACATCCACAACCACTGCCTGTGCTCTGACAGCTCTGGCTGGAGGTGACAGGTGTCTGTACTGCCACACACCTGCAGCCAGTGGAGCTGAATGGGGATCTGTGGAGCACATGCAGAGCTAGATAAGGGCATTGTCCTGTTTTACTCTCTGCTGCCACTTCTGTGTGTCCTTCAGGGCACTTGACATTTGTGGCAACATCCATAGTAAACGATAGAAAGCAACCACAGTGGGCTGTTGCCCCTGAGTTGAGTAGTTCATGTGACTCACAGCTACCCTCTCTTGATTTGGCCCCTGCAGAGTGGTCCATCCATATCCCAAGTGGTCCATCTCTTCTCTCTTCTAAGCTTCAGTGACCACTCCTGTGGCCAAAATACATGATTATTTATGTGTGTGTTTTTCAGCTCAAAGTGCCTGATGTAGTAGCAGACACTGTGTGGGCTCTGTCTCAGGTTTCCCAGAGAAGCGTTGGATGCCCCATCCATGGAAATGTTCAAGGCCAGGTTGGATGGAGCTTGAAGCAACCTGGTGTAGTGGATGGGGTCCCTGCCCATGGCAGGGGAGCAGGAGGTTGGAACTAGAGGATCCTTAAGGTCCCTTCCAATCCAAACCATCCTCTGGTTCTATGATTGTATGATATCAGGGTTGTTTTACTGCCTGCAGGAAGGTTTTTACAGTGTGACATCTAGGGCATGTCATGAGGGCACTTTGTGGTGGTTGCAATGTTTCTGTTTTTGGCCTCTTGAAGTAGGGCAGGATTGTTCCAAGTGTTGTGTTTCAAACAAGACACATCTGTTCTCCTGTTGCTGATCTGCAGCACACCCATAAGCAAACTCTCCTGGCAACTCTGGGTTTCTTCCTTGAGGAGACTAATAGATACATCCCACAAGGGAGTCTGGGAGTGAACTGCTATGCACACTGTACAAGCAACTGTTGATAGCAGGAACAAGTTCTGGAAGCAAACCAGTGTCAAGATTCCTGGTGCTCCAACTGCATTGTGAAGCCAATTCTGACCTTCAATTGTGCCAACAGAAGAAGGAGCATCTGTCCCTTCTAGGCTTGGGGTAAAGCTGAGAGCAATGTGAGGGACTTTGAGAACTTACTGGTGGCCAGTCCCTCCTGCTTATGGCCCAGAACTGCATTTCAGGGGGTTGTGTGTCCCAGCAGTGCCACAGAAATCAGTCTCCTGCTCCACCACAGCCCTGCCTGGCCCAGCCATGGACTCCACTAAGCCAATTCCCACTCTTAGACTAATGTCCCATTCCCACAGAGGTGCCTGAGGTCCCAGTCTGGACCTGCCCTGGTGGCACTGCAAGTCTTCTCTTTTTTCTGGTGGATGCAGTGGGATAGCCCCTTGCTTTCTGCCCCAGGACAGCCCAGACACATGCTGCTGTAGTGCTCTAACATTTACCTGAATGTTTGATCTTGAAACACCAATTTAACTCAGAATATGTAAGTGTTTACAATTTCTTTGGAAAAAAGTATACCAAGAGAAATCTATTTTTTTTCTCCTGAAGACTATAAGTAACTGGCTAGCTACACTTACGTTTAGTTACTTGCTGATATTATGCCATTCTTGTCATTGGAAAAAATATAGCAAGCATGAGATTGACACTCTTCATTGCTCTGCCCATGCATTAGAATCTCCCCCACCCCTCTTCTGTTTTTCAGTCTGATAGTTTGTCAGCTCCCAGAAGTCTGATGAGGTGAAAGTGGGAGTTTTGAGAAAACAGTGGGAGCAATAGAGAGGTCTGCTGCTGACACAATTCTCTTTGGAGGGAATGCAGCTATTTTTTTTTTGTTTTGAAGCAGAAGTGTCACTTGCAGTTCACGTTCGACTGATAGCCACAGAGAAATATGTAACCTCTCAATCCCACCAAGAAATATATGCCATCTTCCAGAGGACAACACTGATTCCTCATACACTATCTATTTTCTGCTAGAGGGACTACCACGATAGGCAAGAGGACTGATCAGATGTTCAGCCAGGTCCCACATTCCTTGTAAAGACTTTCAGCAAAGTTGCTGAAAGTAGCCGTGTTGTCAGACTCATTTTGTCTTTTCTGAATGTGGACATCTGTCCACTAAAAACTGGACTGAGACTACTAGGAACTATACATAACCCTTAGTGCATCTGTCAGATGATAATGACTTTCGGTCACTAATGAACTGGAACAAAACTGACTTGGCAACTGCCTTTTTCCCTCTAGTAATATCCTGAGAAAGATTTTTACATACTGGATGTACAACAGAGAGAGTTTCTACTATTCAAATACCACAGTGATGGTCAGGTTTTCAGAACCACAGTAGAGAGGTGGGTAGCACATGGTTATTGTATTTCATTTAAAAGTGGATAAGAATGGAGTTTTAGAAAAGATCACCCCTTTCCCTTTCCCTTTCCCTTTGCAAATGTGTGTTTTACATTTATTGGTAAGTGCATTAAAAGGTCATTGATTCTTACACTGTAGATGCTGAGTGATTTTAAGTGTTTGCAAGAAACAGTTATTTTGGAGTTAAATTCAAACCTCGTTTTACCACTTGGGTCCAAAAACTGATTCTTCTCACAGTTCTAGCCTTGGAACAAAGCTGTCCTTGTAATATGTTCAGATAAATTCAGATGTAGATGATAGGGAGCTGGGAGTAGATGTCCAAGGTCTAACAGTGTTCAGCCAGCAATATATACCCCTGCAGAGAGCCGGGGCTCTCACAAAGGTGGCTCTGTGGATCCTGATCCAGAAAACACAAAGTAATTCATGAAGTTCTAATTGAAAGACTTGGAGCACCAATTGCTTTGGTTTGTGGAATGATATTTTACCTAACAAGATTCCCTTTCCACCTGATTTTATATTTTTCTATTTTTCCATGGCTAAGTAGTACATAATCTGGTGTATGCCCAACTTATTCTCATTAAGTGACCCTACAAGTAAACAAACCCTCTTAAGTTCTTGTTTCCCCATCCTTGTGTCCAAAAACAACAGCATCATTCCTTGTGCTCAGATGAACCCAGGACTTGCTGGCATCTCTTCAACCACTCAGTCCCACCTTTTGCTGTTACCAGCACCAGCTGTTCAGTCTGTCTCAGCAAGTTCCACTTCACAAGCTCCACTAAGACCACGAGGTGGGTGTGCTAACTCCTGGTTAGAAACAACCTTTTTTATTTTGACACAGCCATAGAGGTCTGTTTTCTCTGAGCCCAATACGGATTAGTGCTACATTTTTGCTAATTTAAGGAGCCAGGTCCTCACAGTCTCCACTTGCTTCTGGGACATTTGTCATACCAGTCAGTCAGTCCAGCCCTCAGTTGCCATTAATAGAACATAAAAACCAAAGAATCATTTAGGTTGGAAAAGACCTTTGAGATCATCAAGTCCAAACATTAACCCAGCACTGCCAAACTGTGTCCTAACGTATGTCCCCATGTTCCACATCTCCATGTCTTTAAAATCCCTCCAAGAATAATGAAATGATGATGGAGAAGATGGGCACTATGGTTGGCCTTACAACTTGACCTCTCCAGGAAACTGGTAGACATGAACAAGAGTATTACTAGATGAATTCTTGATAATAGTGAAATATTTGTTTTAATCCATTAAAACAAGGTATGATTTTACTTTTTGTTCTCAGTACCCTCAGGTTTCATCACATCAGCTGAATATGAAGCACTGGATTTCTTTAAACATTCAATTTCCATTGAAATGACAGCAGAGCTCTGGACTTTACTTTTGTTATAGAATGAGCCTCTGCAGCAACTCTCTTTGAGGAGTCCCTGAACTCATTCATCTCTATATAACTTGAACTCAATAAAGTTGCACTGGGGAAGAGTTTGGCCCATTAACTTTAGTTTTCTAATGCTGTTTAGTCAATAAGCCATATAATTCCCAAAACAAAGAAGGGGAAGGAATAATAATAATAGGAAACATGAAATGTCAACACAGCCAGTTCAGAAGGGGAAAAAAAGAAAAAGCTAAAGCCAAACAAGAATACTGAGTCAGGTCATCACCTAGAGAAAATCAGTGTAACTTCAATGAAATCAAGTAAATTGTATTCCCTTACCTCAGATCAAGTCCTAGGATGTAGTTATGTAATTTTAGCTTTTTCAGTTCTTTCTCCCCTGCCCCCCCTCATAAAATTTTTTTTTCAAAAAAACCTGGTCTGCTAGATTCTGCAAGTTCAGTAGTCTGTTAACTGAGTAAGTAAAGATATAATGAAAGCAATAAGTGCTGAAACATCACACATGCAGTACATATCTCCAGCCAGTTCAATTTTATGCCTAAGGAGACTGGCAGAGTTCCTGCTGCGATTCAAATCTTATGTCAAATTTATAAACTTGTTTTCTCCATTCTCCTCTCCTATCCCTGTGCCCCATCAATCAGAGCTTATACCTGCACAAAAGGCTGATCCATCATTAAGGAGGCAGGTTGCAGCCAAATGTAAATTTGCACTTTAAAAAAAAAAGAAGGAATAATACTCATGCTGCAGGGCAGGGTCACCCTCTGACCCTAGGCAATCTGCCTCTCAATCTGCAGAACGCAGGCTAAAATAATGTGTCCACCGAACAAGCAGTAAACTTTCCTGCTTCTGCCTTTTTGAAGATTCTTGGAGTTGCTGCGTCTGCCGGCTGACACTCTGTCTGACTTTTAAAATATGAAAATCTCCTCCATATGCATTGAGCTCAGTTTTCTACTTAGCATTTCAAGAGCCCTAAGGACCTTCAGGGGAAAAAAAAAAACCCAAAAAAAACATATTCTGAATTTTCAATTTTGATGACAATTTGCTTTCCCTACAGGATGTGCAGAAACACCTTGAAAAACTTGTCAGCTGCACTAAAGGAAATGTTCCTTGCCATGGGAATGAGGGCACATCACTTTCAACTAACTTAGGGAAAACAAGTTTGACGCTGCACCCCATGCTTCCCCAAAGTATCTGAACATCTCTTTTAGGTTGTTCCAAATAAGAAGCAACAATAATAACAACTTTAAAAAAAACAAACAAAAAAAAACAACAAAAAAAAACCCCCAGCAAAATAAAACAAAATTTAAAAAACCCCATAAACATAAAACCCACAAACATAGGTTTTGACCATACAGTAAAGATAAAATTAAGTCCATCCCTCCATCCATCTGTCCATCCATCCATCCGTCCATCTGTCCGTCCATCCATCCATCCATCCAGTTACAGAAGACTCCATTTTCATAGCATCCAAATCCAAATAAGGATTCAGGCCATAAACAAAAGATGGTTATTTTCTTTAAAATTAAATTGCCATGTTGGGATACATAATTTTCCTTCGTCTGGGTTAGTCTCCCCTTGCATTAGAGTCAAGGGAAGGAGACAGTAATATTCAAGAGCGACACAGTCACACTCACCTTCAATAATTGTGTGAGGTCAGGATGTACCACCATTGCAGTCCTGCTTTTCTCAAAAAGCTTGTAAAGGGAACCCAGATGACATACTTGTATTAAACCTTGCTTTTATAAGCTAATAATAAATGGGGTGAATCCCCTCCTTTAGCTGAGATTTATGGATTTTTTCTGTAACCTCCGCATCACTAAAGGGCACACTGGAAGTGTTAATTCTTCAAGCACCAGACATGTACAGATATTTCAGGGTGTGTTGGCTTTTGTAGCTTCTGTGCCACAGAGGAAAGGTGCTGGGGAACTGGGAATAGGAAGTTCAATGTTTTCCTCTCCAACGAACATAGAGGGCAAAACCGTAATTGACCCTAAAGTGTTCAGGTACAAGTTGTGGGGGTTCCTGCTTAGAAAACCCAAGGTTACGGAATTCACTGGATTTCATTGTCTGGATGCTCAGTATTCAGCCTTCATTAGCCATCTCCAGCCAGACGAACCACAAGCTGAGTTGGGAACAGGGATAATAAGACTTGATTGCAGGGCTTGTGTTGCAGCATTAGACAGAACTTACCTTTAAACTCCTGGTTTTAGACACTGGACTGATGACAATTGGGTTTGTTTGTTTGTTGGTTGGTTGGTTGGTTTGTTTATTTGTTTGTTTGACATTACAGTATTTCCATGTTTTACACGGGCTAGATGAAGTGTATGAATTCTAACATAATTTAGTATTTCTGCTGCTAATCCTGGTTTAGCTGTGACACAGACAAATCTGGTATTAAGCAAAGAAGTTGTTGCATAAACACAGCAAATACTGCCTCTCTTCCTTTCAGTGGACTCAGAAATTCACACCAGAGCAGTCAGTTAGAATATGCAATTTATACTGCAGACTATTTAAATGTTTTAAAATGGGAGCATTCATTACTAATGCCTTCTCTAACCTTTTATTCAGGGTGAGATGCAAATAAAGCAGTGACTGATAAAGGGAGACATGAAAATGAATATGTATGTTTGCATAAGCTGTATTTCTTTGCTGTTGTGGAACAAATTCTGCTCTTAGTCCCATTTAAGCATCCGCTGCTGATTTGAGTGTAGTTATGAGCATGCAGCTGAGGCCAGGATAAATCCTTACGTCCATCTATTGAGTGATCAAACCATATTTCTTATGGATCCCATTTCCATATGGAAGTGAAGCAGGCCTTGATCTCAAGGGCAGGCTCTGCAGCATCGCTGCTACAGCCCTGTGACATGATATGGGTATAAGCCTCACTCCAGTGGGTGCTCATGTTGGCTACAAAGGGAATAAAGTCCCGTGTGCCTCTGCAAAATCCTGGGGAACAGTCAGACACCAGCAATTAGAAACCTGTTATTTTCTTTTAAAAAGTATTTAATAATAAATAAAAGTGCTAAGCTCAAAAAAGCAAGTTGAAGATTCATAATCAATTTTGTCGTTGCTTTTCTTTCTTATTGGTAGGAAAAAATTACTCACTTTTCTCCCACCCTCAGATAAGACTAGGCTTTTGCACTCTATTAACCCCCGGGACTAAAAGATAGACTGTTTTCTAACAGGTGAATTAGTGCTAGATAGCATTACCACAAATGCCAAGTCATTAAACATGTAATTGGATTTTTTTTTTTTTTTTGCTATCTTAACTTTTCTACGTTATAAAGGATCTTTACAAATTAATGACAGAATATGAAGCTGCCCTGAGAGCTATTTGCCCATTAAAAACAGGCATGAAAAACTCCTATCCCCATCACATAGAGAACTATCCCACCAATTTCCAATTACTTCTGCCACTGACAGTTCACTGGACTGTTAAGTTATATTCTGCATCATGCTGCTTAATGTGGTTAAGTCAGGCAGGTATTTTCTGCTTTTCTTTTTTCTTTCTTCTTCTTATTTCTATTTTTTTTTCCCCTGATTGTGAAGCAATTAAGCTATGTCAGTAACGAAACAGCAGAATTTTAGTACTATAAAGACACAGTTAATTTAAAGATGGATCCCTGGAACTCACTGAATAAATGCGCCTAGCACCCTGGTCCAAAAATGTTTCTCTGAGTCTATTCAAAAGCTCCAATAAAAGTCTGTCCTATGTCATTCACAGATATACAGAGGCAAGAAGCCTTAGTAAAAAGCTAAAGAACTCACTTCTGTATCAGATAATGACAATGATAATATTAGTGTTAATGGTAATAAGGAAAAGGATTCACTGTGGGTTTTTTTTCTGCCATTTTACAAAAACCTTCAATTGAAAATGCAGTAAAAGATTAAAAAATATCACTTATGTCAAGAGCTGGAAACAAAAAAAATCTAAGGCTTTAGAAGCTCTTTGATGGGAAAATTTAAGTGACAGTTGTGTTAGCTTTACTATTAGGTGATCTAGCCTTTAAATAGAAGTGCTAATGGCATTACTGGGAATTTAATATATCAGTGAACCACCCTCTGTCCATGGATACCCCCATCCGAGTTAGAGCTATTGGGGCAGTTGTGTTCTGTGCTTTGTGTGTGGTTTTACTTCTCACAGACCTCACCTTCTTGAGATGCTTGTGAGGTATCCAATAAGGCATCTGCTCTTTGTAGGTTGGTGATTAAGTAACACAATTCAGAAAATTGTAATATACAATTTCTATGTTTCAAGTGGGAATTAAGGGAATGATTTATGAGAATATTTATTAAATAAAAAGTAACCCATCTCAATTTGGCCAAGGGTGAGATAACCAAAAAGTAAATGGACTTTATTGTGTCACGTGTGGACTTTCCATCAGGTTGCTGGGAGGATTCCTTTTGAACCAGTTCTGTGGTATTATTCATGAGCTTAGGAGGAATTGTTACTTAGCCACTTCTGATTTAAAAAGAGAGATCATCAGTTATTATTGAGGGAGGAGAAAAACCTATGCTTCATAGAAGTTGTGTGATGTCTGTGAATCATTACAGTGATGCAACTACAGGAAAGGCAAGTACAAAAAAAAAAATCTAAGAGTAACTTACAGGCACTAATGGCTACAAGAAGACAAATCCAAAACGGAGTGGCTACAGAGAAGGACTATTAAAATTAACAGGGGAATATAGAACCTTTTTTATGTGGAGACATTAAAAGAGACTGGACTTTTAAATAAAAAGGGGCAGGAGCAAGGCAGGAGAGAAATAGTATTATAATTGTATAATTATCTTTCCTCATGGGAACAAATGGTTTTCAAGTTAAACAAAAGCAATGAAAAATGCAGATAGGTGCAGATAAATTGCATATCTGGGTGCAGCTGTCCTCTGGACAGAGAGTGCTGGGAACACCCACATGCCATTTTGAAGCATCCTCTTTGAACATCACTGTGTATTTTCAGTATCTCCTTTATATAAGGAGAATATACACTCCATGTATATTTTTCAGTGCATCCTAATAGATGTCTTTTTTATAAGTCTGAACTCCAGTAGGTCTCTCGAGTAGATTAATGCTGAGATATTGCTGGATAAGGTAGTGTTTGCACTGGAAACAGCAACTCATTCCACACTGGCCAGATTTCTGGGATGTTTAATTTGCCAGACTTTTTCTTTCTTCATCTTCAACTCTCTCACTGCAGTCTGGTTTGATATTTTCAAAATTTATCTTGGCTCTCTGATTCTGAGAATTTAGTTTGGCCCACCCAACTAAACAGAAGAAAATAACCAATGCTTTAAGGTGGTAAAATGCACTTTCTCCTCTCACTGCTTTTCCTTTCCTTGTATGCTGTTGTCACTCCTTTGGGTTCAAAGATCTCCAGGCAGAGGTTTGAGTTCAGGTATTCCTTCATTTTTTACCCTCGTACTTATTTACACTAGTGTGATTACAAGGTGGAATATATCACTAAACCAATGGGAGATGATTTAACACCCCTTTTCAGGGTTTGGAATGATTTACCAAGACTAATAATTTCAGAGAATTACTGTTTTAACTGCTCATGCTCAGTTCAAGCACTCCAATGCTACTCTGCAGAGCCATATACAAATAATATAATTTAATAATGAGTGGAAAACCTCCTGCTCCAGCCTGTAAATTAATAGTTGAAATTTACTCTTGAGCAGACAGCTGGTGTCTGGGCCAGTTCACACCTGGTATCACTTCAGGGCTTGTGTGAAATTCAGGCAGGCCATAGGCTTTGTGCTGGGTTTTTGAGCAAGGCTATTTTCACTCTGCAGCGAGCAAGTGCAGTCATATGTTTCAATAAGGGACTTATCCTTTAGCATGTGAAAATGTTACTGCTAATTTTACACCTTGAAAACAAATCAGAGTTTCACAGTTTGAAAGCAGAAACCAACCAGCTATAAACCGTCAGATTGGCTGTGATCTCAGAATTGAATAGGTCTATTTGTTCTAACAAACAGTTAGGCCATTAAATTGCAAAGCCTTCCAGTGTTTGTCCAGGTAAATAAGGACACATCCAAATTGATTATCTGTTGTTCGGAGGTAATGATACGTAATAAACTATTCGCTCTGGGTAACGTAACAGAAATGTGCTGTAGCCCACAGATGTGCCATATCTTCCCCTGTAAGAGCAGGAGCTATCCACTAGCTGCAGTCCAGGTCTCCACATTCTACCCTCCTGCCCTCCCCACCCCTGCAGGCAAGATGCATTTGCCTGATGAAACAAACATGTACATTCTTCTTGCTCCCATAACCCTGTGTGATGCCCCTGTTTCTGCTGATGGGGATTCCTCAGAAATCTGCATGCGGGTACATCGGCAACTCACAGAAAAAGACTTCAGGGACATTAAGTTTGATCCTGTTCTTTCCAGTGCCATTATACTCGTTTGAAAAAAGAATATCTGTCATCACAGACGTCAGATCTACTGGCTGCCCAGCAATAAATCTTGTGCTCATGTCAAAATGTCTCCAGCAGAATTTCTAGGATGAAAATTCACAGCTCAACATTGGGCAGCAATTTATGATGTATGATACAAGCAGCATGAGCAGTATTCTATCAGGAAAAGGGGGAATCTCTAAATTTTGTCAAATGGAAAGTAGTTAAATGATGCTTTTCTCAGTTAGGAACTTAACTGACTTTTTAAACTGTCATATAAGAATTCTTCCCATGCACATATTCTTAGTATATCCAGAGTTAGACTATGGCTGTATGCAAATATGGCTGGAAATCTCCATTGTGGGGGAGAGGGCAGAAGCAGCTGGGATTGAGAACCAGGGGCAGAAACATTTTCCATCAGCAGCAGGACCTTCTTTATGGGATCCTGCTCCATCACTTGTGACAAACACCAAATTGAATGTTTGTGGGGACAAACTCAGAGAGGGTAATAACCCGTGCTGAGGCAGTGTGAGAATGATAAATGTTTTATTGTCTTTATTTTTCTCACATCACTTGCCAGTTAGACTTACAAGGTGAAATTAGTAACCTTCTGTGGTGGAGTTTGTCTTGCCAAATTTTAGCTGACTGAAGTATTGAGCGGGATATTGTGTGTAAATAAAACACTTGAATTTAGACACCTAGAGATGTTTATGCCCAGGTTGGTGTTTAGGCTGTCCTTACAGCACTGCCTGTGGCTCCTGAGGAGCTGCTGGAGCAGAACAGCAGAACATAGTCCTGGAGCCTGGAACAGCACCATCCCCTCACTCTAGGAGCTGCACTGACTGATGGGTCTCACGGCACATCAGCAGAGCAAAGCATGCAAGGACTCAGCTCATCCTTCCTAATTTCAGGCCCTTTTAGCTGCTGTGGTACCCTCCTGCCCTGGGCTGCCAGTCAGGCAGTGGAGAGTCTTTTGAAAGCTCTTTATGAGGAGCTTGACCATCACTGGAGGTTGACGACAAGGAACCTGACCTGTACTGATGAGCAGTCTTTGTAATCAGGGAGAAGACAAGTGTCTTATTAAACATTTTCATTTAATCTGTCATAAATGTCTATTTTAGAATGAGTCAAAATATAATTTCTCCCAAACCATTGTTTAAAGGGGACTGACTGTGATTACTTAACTGACATTTGGAGCCTTGTGCTGGAAGAGAATCACATAGATTTTGTGGAAAAGAGGAGGTCACCTCTCCCTGTTTATGGTGTAACTGCTGATATCAGGAGGGCAACACAGTGGGTACATTTAACCAATGTCCACTGATACAGAAAGCAAGATAACTAATCAAACAAGTGAACCAGGCTTATCTCTCAGAGATCATGTAACAGATGGCAGGCAATATGGAAAGGGGAACACACAAAGAGAGATACTAATATAAGATAGGCAGATAGATGGAGCAGTACTTTCAAAAATAATAAATGGCTCAAATTGAAGGGCAATTCTCAAATGCATATTCAGAGACATATGTGTTGAACTCAATGGAAAAATCTTTAAAAAAAAGATAATGCAGGATCATGTGTTGACATTTATCTTCTATCTGTAAAAGGGAAAAAAAACCACATCTAGATTTTTCTTGAGCTCTCTTTTCTCTGAAGTTGCTAAATATTGCAGTGGAACTGAGATGATGTAAGTAAAAAGACATGAAGATTTTTTTTCAAAAAGGTAAAGAATAATAAATGGAAGAGTGTTGCTTTTTATTTCATTTCAGAAAATGATTGGACTAGTTAATTTCTTAAAAGATGAGAAATCTGAATTAAAAGACCCTTCAACAACAGAAATGCAAATATGTTTGTAACCACTAGATGGTACTTAAAGCACAGGGTTGGAATGAGTTGCTCTGCTGTAAGATGTGTAGTGAGGGTATCTGTGTCAGAGGCTTAGCAAAGTCGAGGTTGGTTTTATTTTTTCCATATCCAGGAGGAAAGGGGGGAAAAAAAAAAACCCGAAACTAAATCTCTTCTGTGCCTTTTTTTGACTTAAAAAAGAAAAATGGACGTGGCAAAAGTGTTTCTGATTAGATTGGTACAAAAAGATGATGCATTCTTTCTGGATGAATCAGGAGATACGAGGTTCTGTCACTCTTTAGATATAGACCTGAAATACTAAGCTTAAATTTATAGCCTCTTGAATGAGCCACAGGACTTTGTTTACTCATAGAGTAGAATTGGGTGCAGTTCCAGCAGTTCTTCTGTGTGATCAGTTACTTTATCACCTTGATCAGTTCAGAAGATACAATAACTCTCTTTTTTAATACATCCTACTACAGTAGATCCTTTATCAACCTGCTTTGGATTTAATCACACTTTTGGGTCAAGAATCCTCTCCCCATCTGTCTCTTTCACATACATGCAAACATATGCCTGCACAGCCATAAATGCCTGCATGTTACTTTTTGATTTTTTTTGCAATTTTTACATTTTCTGGAGGAAAGGCTAGAAGAGATAGGGACCAGGTCTAAAGAAGCGACAGCTCAATTGCAGCAGCCCTGTTTTTCCCGTTCTAGTTTCCAGAAACAACAATCTATTTCCAAAAGTAACTAGGAGAGGAATTTCCATCTATAAGAATGATATTTCAGTGGCTACCTGGAAATTTTAAAGCGTATTTGGCTGCAGATTTTGGACTTTCGGTCTGACTTTATAGCATGAACTCAAAGGTGTTGTTCTCTTTGTGCTGGGTAACCTCTCCCATTTGGTCCCAGGCTCAGTAGTTTAATCTGGTGCTTTGGTTTGGCTTCATTCCTCACATGAATTTTTTACAGCAAAGAGTAGCACTGGAGAGGTCAGTGAGATTTTCCAGGAAATCGTGAATAACAAATGTCTCTCCGTGATTCCTCCCGATGAACACCCTGCTGTGCAATGGAGAGCATTTCTTCCTGACCTCTTCTGCCCGTAAGCTGTCCCTGGAGGTTTGTGGATCGATATTGTTGCTCAATGTACATGCAAAGGTTAGTCTGATTCTTATTCTCTAAAAAAAAAAAAAGATGCCACTAGGTCTTTTCTAAAAGTATCTAAAACGATTTGTGTCTGAGCTATTCTGTGTCATTGAGCTCTAAACTCTCCAAATATTTGTTTGGTATCTCTGATTATCCAACAACAACAACAAAAACCAAACCAAACAAATAAAAACAACAACAAAAATACACTCAAACATTCCTGTGATATCTTTATACAAACAACCGTGAATGACATTAAGGTTGGAAACGTGCATCTAAAAATGTTATAAAGTGTTAAATGATCCAGAGAGTTAGTAGGGAATGACTTTGTTACCTAGGCCTAACTTTTCCTTAGGAAAGGTCAGTCTGTGTCTGCTGCTTCATATTTCTTGCCTGTCCATAGCAAACCAACAGCTTTGGGCCTGATCTAAAGCTCCTTAAGCACAGGACAAGTTCTCCTGGAGGACAAAGTCCATTCATTAGTTTCATGGCAGCCTCTGTGAGCAGGAACATTTTTCACAAAAACAAAGTTTCAGGAATAACTCTAGCATTGATCTCATCACTGAGATTTGCACTTGCATAATAGCTTTGCACCAAAAGGTTTGACTTTGGTAATGAGACCATGTGTAAAACTTCTGAATGTGAGTTTTACTCTGCACTTCCTGATTTTGACCAGCTGTTTTCTGAGATTTACTTTTTTCTGGCATGAAGGTTGCTCAGAAGTAAACTTCTGGGCAGTTTTTATTTTGTTCCATGGTGTTTTATAAAGATGCACCCCAGCATCTTTAGAAGTCGCACACTGGTTGTATCTGTTGGCCGGTTGTGTCCTATAGCATCAAGAGGGTCAAGGAGCTGCACCTGGCACAAGCATGCTGAGAACACTTTCGTCTTTCTTGCAGTTGGTAACATCTGGGTTTTTTAATTGCAACTTGCCTCCAAGCCCCTGAAATTCCTTTCATGTATTTGTTCCAAAGCTACACTGCTCTGAGCTCAGCCGTGGAAGTATTTGCCATTTCTTTTTCTGAGAGAAAGTCCTATCTGTTCCTGTCTGCCTGCTGCTCCATCTGTCTGCCTGATCTGCTGCTTCATAATCTGGAAGATAATACCTTTTGGGTTGTTTCATATATATTTTGTAACCACTACAGAGCTTTGCTTGAAGGGGCCAAAGTCTTCTGTGATGGTGAAACTTCACTGACCTCAGGTAGTTGTACAAGGTGAATCAGATCTTCCCTTGGGACCACTCCAGATACAATATGTGTAGATGTGTGTATGAACAGGCGGAGGTGGGGAGGGGAATCAGAAGTAAGGTTTTGCAGAGATCGTTCCAGGACAATAGTAAATCATACAGTTACTGCTGCACTGCACAGAATGTGCTAAAGGAGAGCAAGAAAAATGAAGGAATATGCAATTCTGCCCACTTCAGCAGTTAGGCTTTTGTTAGAATACTCTTAAGCAATTACAAAGCTGCCAGGACTGTGTTTAATTAAATATGTTTAAGTATCAGTACAAAAATAAAATGCAAGCAACACTTACATCATGCCTACAAGGTGTTATTGTTCTGTTTATTTTTTACAGATGGATATTTTTTCAGGAACAAACTTGCCAAGTGTTGAGAGAGAGAGAAGAATGTAGAGGGAAGTAGTAAAAAGAAATATGGATGCTACAGGAAAAATGGCAGTGGTTATATTTCAGAGAGGCAAACAAAGTACAGTGCATATGTGACAAGGAAGTATGACTTGAGTTCCCTACTTAAGGCTTCATTGAAACTGCCCAGTAGTTGAGAGAAAACAGATGACAGAGTAATTAGAGGTGGTGCATACAATTTATCAGTCACGGTCTTGAACTTCCTGTAGCTCATTGGAATGACCAGATGATTTTTTACAAGTAGACCATATATTTGGGGGGGATGAGGGAAAAGGAGGAACATAGCTGAGCACAAATAATACCTATTTATTTGCCTAGAATCATAGAATGGTTTGGGTTGGAAGGGACCTCAGAGAGTATCTAGTCCCAATTCCCTGCTGTAGGCAGGGATGCTACCTGGTAGACCAGACTGCTGACTCACTGAAACCTGAATCTTTAACTCCCAACAAAACTTGCCTGTAGATATTCAGGTGAGGGGTGACACAGCCATCCATCACCTATGGCTCTGTTGTTCTTTCTGGGACAGGCTTTGCAGAGCCAGGAAAGTATGGGGTTGCTTTTGCTCCCAGTGGAAGAGGGGTTCAACTGTCTACACTTTCCTCAGTACACTAAGGCTTTGCCTACAGACCAGGCAGGTTCCAGAAGGGCTGTGTCCTCACAGGGTCTTACAGGCTGCTGACTTTTGCTTAGTGGAAAAGCCGGTACAGGCTTCTTTTTCTTGGCATTAATGAGATAGTAAAAGATTTGCGTATAATACATATTTTAAATTGGAACTAGAGTGGGGTAGGACAATTCTGGGACAAAGTGGTACAGTATATAGTTTATATCATCTTGGTTAAATTATGTCAGAAATACAGGTGCAGTCACCCTTTTTCTCTTTTCCCTTTTTCTGTTGAACATCAACATTTTCTGAAATGTTAGTGTGCTAGATGAGGCAGCCAAGGCATGCTTCGTTCCCAGCTACCAATAGCGCAAAGTATTTTGATTCCACCAGGCAAAACAATTTTTAATTGCACTCAAATCCATTAGGTACTTTCTGGAAATCATAACTGTGCCATTGTTGTGGGGGTTTTCTTTTGCCCAAGAAGGGGGATCACTTCTGCCCTGCGACTCACTGCTCACAGCCTTGAGAGATGTACCTGCAGGTGCTACAGGTGTGTGATGACTCCCAGGCACAGGACTTAGGTTCAGTAAGAGAGGTATTTTGGTCTAAATGTTGGAGTCCTGGCTTGAGTGTTATTTTAAGGAAAGATGGTCACCACAAACTCATATGGTCTGTATGTGAGGTTCTCCCATAATTTTATGTGAGCTTTTGTCCCCCTTGCCTGTAAGAGAGCAAAGCAACAAAGAAAAGGGGTATTCTTACACCAGAGGAAAATGTCCGCGTTGTTACTTGGGCATGAGCCTTTCTCAGTCTCCAGGAGGGGGAAATAAAGAGAGGTTAAGATGAAATAACAGTTGGATTTGTCTTTCAGTCCATGAAAGCTGTGGCTGTAGATTTCAGAGAGGCTAAAGGAATTAAGTGTGTATTTCTTTTTCAAGTGAAAAGTCCAAATCTCTGACATAAGCCTAGAAATTAAATGTTTTGCATGCTGTATTTTAGCCTCAGAACCGATCATATTTTGAGTTTATCCATGTTCCTTTATTACCTGAACAATCCCCTAGCATTTATTATGCTAGTAGCAGAATCTTATGTTAATTTACAAAGAGAAAAAACTGGGGACATCCGTGAGCTCCCACACAGAAACACTGATGAGGAAACAACTTAGCGTTGAGTGCACTTTCTGTATTTCCCTTAGACTGTCTCAGGTGGAGGCTGCAGAATGAAAATGCTCCAGTGATAAACACTTGTGAATGGTGGGGAAAAGACATAATTTCAGGTGCAAATCCGATAGCTTACCCTGCGGATAAAGGGAGAGGATTAGTTCTCTTCACCACGCTCTTCTCATACCTCCACCCACCCCACATCTTCAGGAGCTATATCCAAACCCTCCATCTAAACCAAAAAGCTTTATCTGTCCCTTAGTGAAACATCTTTTATTTGCCAACTTGTTTTTCCCACAGACTCCCGCTCCCTTTTGTGTTTGCGCTAATGTTCGAATGTCTACACCGCGTAGCCGATGATTATTTGTGAGACAGAGTGAGTTAATGCAGATTTGCAAGCTGTTCCCATTTGTTAAATGTCAGAAAAACACATGCAAGTCACTGGCTTTAGCACTTAGCTGCCAGCTGGCTCTTCTGAAAGGAGGGGACAAATGACAGTCTATCAAACAGCATGCTTTCAAAGAAAGAGGAGACCTGTTCCAGAACTGCAGCTTCAGAGACTCTTTTAACAACATAAGCAAAACTGGGAGCCAACCTCATTTTTTCCCCCTGGCTGTAATGAACACATAGCTTAGCGACAGCATTCCCCCACCCCCAGTAAAAACAAATTGGAATTACAAAGCTTATGAGGAAAAAAAGTGTCATTTTTCCTCTCTCTCTCTCTTCTACTTCGAATTTTATTTATTTTTATTTATTTCTTTCTTTTTGGCTCAAAAGTAAGACCAAAAATGCCAAAAGGGAAAGGAGTGGGGTTCTGAGATCAGTCACAAATCTCGGAAGATTGCAGGAAACTGTGCCAAATGGAAGTGTTTATCCATGGGTAAGTGCCCAGTGTAGATTAACATATTTTAATTATGGTCTCTGGGTTTGCTGCGCTCCCTGAAGAATACACGGTTTAGGCCTCACTGGTGAGCCAAAGTTGTCAGGGGGGAGGGATTATTTTTGGTCGAGCATGCTGATGGGGTGCAGTGTCCTCGCTGTGCCCGGAGTGCCGAGACATGCCTTTCTCCCGGAGCAGATGCCGCAGGATGGCGGCGGCGCCGGTTTCTTTGTGCCACCCGACATGCTCCGACCCTGACCCGGAGGCCAGCGCTCCTCCGCCGCGGCTGCCAGCGCGGGGGCCGGGGCGCAGCTCTGCTTCCCGGGGTGATGTCCGCCGGGACCCCCGACATCACCCGCTCATTAGGATGTCTCTGAACAGCTGTCATGTGGTGCTGACTTTTTGTCACGGTTGACAGCGGTGAGATTAAAGCAGGTAGCCGGAGGCTGAAAAACTCTCTGTTTTGTTACGAAGCCCTGAGTCATCTAACCCCCTGTTATAAATATTAGGTGTCAGATTTGGATTCACAGAGTCACTCGTAGCCTTGGGTAGATCCCATTACACAAATCGTCCAATTTATTACAGCAGGACTATTTGTATACAAGATTGCCACCATTGTCAAGATGTCAAAATCTGGCCTGGTATGTTTAATGTTTCATAATTAACAAGCTGCATCATGCTAGTGAACATCTTCCAATTATAGAATAAGATTTTAAAATGAGTGGTCAGTTCCCAGAGATTTTTATGGTTTAAACTCAGTGCCAGTTAGGACAGAGCTTTGGGAAGAAAGAGTGTGGTGCCACGCGAGGTCCGTCTTTCTTCCCTGTTCTTATTTTAGGCCAAACATCCAATTTCCTTCTTATAGGAGAAAGAGAGAGACAGATGCATGAGGAAGATAATTCATATTCTGCATAGCTTGCAGAAGAAGGAGTCTCTTCTGCTTACCTCTGTCACTGGAAGGACCCCAGGTTCAGTGCTACCTGGTGGAGTGGGAAAAACTAGGTGAGATGAAACCTTTTCCAATTGCAAACAGTGCCTGCAAAGCCCATTGCTCTGTTGCTCGTAAATTCTTTTCAGGAACACTCTCAAACAATTAATTTGGTGCCAAAGATGCTCTCAAATTGTCATCTAAACCACATGACCTTTCAGTTTTTTAATCCATGGGAATAATAAATCTCTTGATGTCTATGCTTTTACCCTGAAAATGTACCCTGGGCACCCCTAAATTTGAGCAGTGGGTTGGCTAACTCCTGCCTAAATCCCAGTGAGATCCAGGAATTAGGCAAAGTTAAGCCTCTGAATCTGATAGGTATAACTTGAACCATCCCTGATGTCTTCAAGTTCAGCACAAGGCCTTACTTTACTCAAGGCCCCTTTCATAGATAAAAAAGGTTTAGCTATTTAAACAAAAAAGTGAGATATCCCAGGTTCCAGGCTGTCCTCATTCAGATGAATATGAAATAAGAGACTTCAATTGCTCTAAACTTCTCATTATAGTCTCAAACTCTAGGCTTTGAGACTGTCTGGGGAAAAGGGCTTTAAAAGTTATTGTTCTGCAGCTGGAGGAATCTAACCCCATTTTGAATTTTGAATGCTCAGGGTCTTCAGAGCTATGTCCATAGAGATATTCAGAGATATTTAGGCACCCAACTGCTCCTTGTCTCAGTGCCTTCATCAAGAGAGATCACAGTCTGCTTGGATGTTAAGCGTAACAGAAAATGAAAGCACCAAGCAATATCAGCCTGTGGAGAGAGTGAGAAGACAGTTGTTAATCTGAAAATTTCCTCCACATTAGATTCTTATTATCTTTCCTTTTGCACCATAAACTGTTCCCTGCATTTGTGGTTGGGATCATTCAACTGAAAAGAAAAGCTCCCCTGTCCATCTGCCTGGCAGGACTGTCCAAAGGTACCTCCTTTTCTCCTTCCTTTCCTCAGATCTGGCTGGCAAAACTTATCAAACAGA
Source organism: Dicrurus megarhynchus (assembly GCA_013399195.1). NCBI lineage: Eukaryota > Metazoa > Chordata > Aves > Passeriformes > Dicruridae > Dicrurus > Dicrurus megarhynchus. The sequence continues at coordinate 129,229 of VXAD01012546.1, forward strand.
GCATTATGATACAGTAGCCTCTCCAAACCTCCAAAGTCTGACTCTGAATACTGAGATCCCTGAATTTGTTGCATATGGCACACCTGCATTTTTAGTGGATTGAAAATATTGCTAGGGAAAGACCAAATTTGGCAGCCTGGGAGAGCTGAGACTGCTACAGATCCACACCATAGGTCCCACGAGTCCAGAGACAGAGCACGTATTCCCTGCAGGCACACAGGCACGCAAACATATATGTATTTATACAGAGGTGCATCCAGATCCATGCACCTCAAACACACTGCACATACACAGACAGCACCCACAGCCCTTTGTGCCCCCTCTCTGGTTGGTCAGGGTGAAAAATGTGGATCCACTAGTAGCTGGGCTCAGACACTCAGTCTGACCAGTAGCCACCTGTGAATCCCAATCTCCCTCATGGTGCTGGCACCTGGTCCTAGGAGGACCTGAGGCTGCAGCCCCCCTCCAGGGTGGTACAGACACCTTGCACACACCATCCCAAACACAAGAGCACCATCCAGTCCTATTTACACACAGCTGACTGGTTTATCCCCTTTTCCTTCAGTTTCCACATATTTGGCTCTCCCAAGCTACTTTGACCCACCTTTTTAGTTTTCTTACTTCTTCCAAATATCCCATAAGTTTGATCTTATCCAAAACCACTCTTCTCATGCACCTCATAATGTGCCCCTGGGTACTGACCTCTCTCTGTCCCTGAGGTGCTCCAGAGAGCAGCTCCTGTGACTCACCAGGGTGGTGTGATGCTCCTTATGGGCACACCTGGGAGGAGGCATGACAGGGGCTCATTTCTTCCCTGAAGTTATTTGGGTGCCCCTTCCTCACCATTATTATGCTCTGGGCTTCTCTGTGTTTGTGGAGATGAGCCTTTTATTTCACAGCCTGACAAATGCCTGCTTTCTGACAGGATTTTCTTGTTGCCTGGGTAGATCCTTCTTTGTCTCTGAGGCATATAAGCTCTGTCATACTTGTTACATGAAGAGCATTGGGGTGAGTAAGCCCTTTCCCTTCATTGCCTTGAAGAATGTCAGGCTCAGGCTTAAGCAGTAAATGCTGGTAACAGCAGCATGCGGTTCATGTAAGCAAGTGGCAAGACAAGACCAGTCTACTAAGTAAAGTAGGGTGTATCTGGGGAGACTGCGGAGATCTGGTCATCAGCTCATGGACTTCTGACCGTGTGAAAGTCAGTATCCCCACTGGGCAAAAAGGGTTATTAGTGCTACATTTTTCTTGGGGCATCACTGTCAATAAGTAATGGCAGCAAAATACTTCAACAGTTAAGGGCCTCAGAGGTGCACAGACACTTCATTTTTAAGTGCACACAAAACACAGAATTTCAAGGATGCTTAGATTAACGATCTTCCTCATGTTCAGGTGAAACTTCCTGTGCATCGGTTTGTGCCCGTTGTCCCTTGTCCTATTGCTGAGCACCACTGAGCAGAGCCCAGTCCATCCTCTGACACCTCCCTCCAGACACTGAAAGACATTGATGAGGTCCCCTCTCAGTCATCTCTCATAAACTGGAGTTTTAGACTTGGTAAGAGCAACGATAAATACGGCAGAGAACTGGTGAAACTGAAAGCAGTGTTATTTACCTGAACCCTGTTTTGTCAGCATGGCAGATACATTTTGAGACAGGATGGTGGTAAAGTACATATTGTATTATTAAAAAACTATATTAATTATATTAAAAACATTATTTTCTCATTTTACTGCTTCCTGTGCTAGTTGAGGGAGGTTATCCTGGGCATTTGTGTTTGATACAGCCTGGAGTGCTGTACACTGAGCCAGCTCTGAATGAGGAGGCTGCAGGTCCTCAGTTTACCAGCACCAAGCTGGGATGACCAGTCTGCTTGAGCAGCCAGAACCAGCCTCTCCTCAGGTGGTGATGCTGCAGTGCAGACGCTCGGCTGTTTCGGAGCCAATTTAAATCTCTATCTCACAGTGATGTTTTATGCAGAGTAGGCTTATGCTTAGGGCCTATACACAGCCCACAGAAATGGATAGGATGCTTTTGACTGTGCTTCAGCAAACTCCAGCTAAATCCCTAAATTCTCCCCACCTCACTTCCCTTCGTTGAAACAGGCATAACCACCTTTTCTTAACACAGTGCCCATCCTGCTCAACACAACAGATCATTCAGTGAGGGAGAGAAGAGAAGAGAGGGGAAGGAAGGGCAGATGGTATCATCTTAATGCAAATAATAAATAATCAGATTAATCCCTGCATCATGACAAGCGTTTCATTAGGTACAGAACTAAGGAAAAACACTGCTGTGTTCCCCAGGAGCAAGTCAGAGGGGAACGTGATAAAAAGTGCTCCCAAGCTTGCTTTTTTTCATTTTTTTTTTTCATTTATCTTCTATTTTTTTTTCCTCATTTGTTTTATACTGGGGGTAGAGCAATGTGGCAGAGCAAAGACAGAAAATTACAGTGCTTGAAGTCAACTTCTGTGTTACGAGATTTTTGTCAGCATCTCACGAGCAGGGTGACCAAATGCTCACATTGTAGGGGTCTTGTTTTTGTGATCTGCATCCATATGTCACTTAATCAGAGAGGCATGATTACGGACTAAAGCAGGCAGACCTGAAATGTCAGAGCTCAGGTAGGAGGAAAGTTCTCTTTTCCCTGACTTTTTTAGCTGAAATGTTGAGCTCTTTGCACTGCTACTGCTGCTTCTTGGTTGCACTGATTCTATTTCTGCAGTGTCCTCATGCCTGTCACTGCCTGGACCTGGTTCAATAAACACATCAGCCGCATCTGAGAGTACAAATATTTCTTCAGGGGCTTAAATGTCTATTTGAACATGTGATTGCAGTAACTGCACGTGCAGTCAGAGCCAGCCCAGTATACACCATCAGTACTGACATGTCCAGATTTAGAAAGATCATAGGAGGAACAACACCAGTGTCAGATGACAGGGAACACAGGCTGGCTGCATCGATGGGTCTGCCAGAGGTGGTCCTGTAAGTCACATCAGAGGTGGGGTGGGATTGCCAATCGCTGGAAACCCTCCGTGTGGAGGATGTGCTTCATGTCCAGCATTGCTGTGCTTCTCCTGAGCATGGCTTTCCATCTGCTTGCTCCTAACCACGGACTGGCGGTGTCACCAAGTCTTGCCTTGTTGATGTAGCAGTGGCACATGCAGCAAAAGGCCCATGTTGGCATTTGTTGCCACACTGCAACCCAAAAAGTCAGTGTGGAGATTTCCTGTTGGCAGACACGATATGAAAGGAAACTCATCTGCGCTTTTCCCAACAACATTCCCTTCTTTTGCAATTCTGAAGTAGGGGATTTCTAGTGCAACAGCAGCTAGTCAATACACACTGTCACAAACAGCACGAACTGAGCAAAGTGAGCATTAATATCTGAAGAATGATTTACAATGTGCTTTACAGAAAAGTTTTCAACAAGTCTGAATTCCCTGTTAAAAGCTGCTTGCTTCATTACAGTTACCAAAATAAGCAAAGAAAATATTCCTTGCTTATCCCAAGACTCCTTAACTCCTGACAATTTTAATAAATCAAAGAACATTTGTAAGTACTAAATGTTAAATGTGTATTCACAGTTAATTTTTAATCAACTAACAACGGTGATGTGTTAATTGAATGCCATTAAGAAACCATAACTTGATGCATTAGCTATTTTCCTATGCAGAGGAACTTTTCCCAAGGCTTTCAGTTGTTGCCCAGGCTGCTTTTGAAAAAATGAAAAAGTGTTTTAAATGTGTTTAGACCTGGACTGTTCAAACCCTAAAACTGAGCCAAGTTCACAGGGTTAACTGAGGTTTGTAGTTCTATGAACCTGAGCTGAATTTTAAACAAGCCTGGGCTAAGTTTCAAGTTATCTTGTGCCTTAAGGTATGACTTGCAATCTACAAAGTGATCATGTAGGCTCAACATGTAGACTTCTGACTTCAATATGAATTGCTTAATTTTTGGGATGTCAAACAAAAGATCAAACACAGAAGGGTGGCATCCACCCATCTCTGAGATTTGTAAAACTTGCTGGTTTTGCATCCAGCTTATCAGCTGACTCCTCGTTGGTGTGAAGTCAGTAGAGCTGTGGTGGTTTTATTCCGAATGAGAATTTGCACTAATGCCTTGATCACACATCTCCTGGATGTAGTGCAACTAGCTGAAGAAGATGCTGCTCTCTGTCTTGCCCCATCTATTGTCTTCTGCTCCTGTTGGCCTGTGGGATGGACTGTGTTTTCTGCTTCACTCTTTTTTTTTTGGTGAAAGCAAACTAGGTTTGTTTAACCAGTCTAATGAGGAACTCTTTGCTAACCTGGCTGGATCTGAATGTCAATAGGCACTGTTCATATAAGCAGCTGAGAGAAGTAGTTTCGTGGGACAACTTTGGGCAGAGCAAATGGGAATGGGCTGAACCTACTCCTTTGGCCAGCTATGGTACAGATAAAAAAGAAGGTGGTGATATCCCCAGATTCCTCTCCATACATAGTCCTTGCATGAATGATAAATGAGTGATATGATGAATGAGTGATAAAATATTGGAATGGTCTACCCGGGGAGGTGGTGGAATCACCATCCCTGGACGTGTTTAAAAAGAGATTGGATGTGGCACTCAGTGTCATGGTTTAGTTTAGTTAAGGTGTTGGGACATGGGTTGGACTCTATGATCTTGAAGGTCTCTTCCAACCTGGTGATTCTGTGATTCTATGATTCTGTGAATGTTTTACATATTTCTGAAATAAGTCTGATCAGAAATGCAAGGAGGAAAGGGGGAGGAGAACTGTGAGACAAAAACAGCTAAGTTATGAATATCTCTATTTTTAGATACTCAGATGAAATTTGCTATGGGGGTTTTTAGTGATGGTAATCAGGAGAAGAATGAAGGGCATCAGTAAAGATGATTGAAACCTATCCAACAAAAATAATCTACTGCAGTTGGCTCATTTTCTTTCTGATGTTGTGCTCAATGAAATGAATTTAAACTGTTTATTTTGCAATTAACATGCAATGTGCATTTCTGAAGTAATTTATGAGAAACAATTTTCTTTTTATGTGGGGCTGCAGCAGACAGAGAGCAGAGATTCAGTTCACAATGTCAAGGTGAAGCTCCAGGGAGGGAGAAGGTGCTTTCTCATATATGAATTTTGCCACTTTCCATAAAAGTTATGTGCCCTTTCATGTGTCTTTGCCACAACAACCTCAGGATGCCAGGAGGGGAAGCTGGAGGAAGAGGATGAGGGATGTCAGGCTCAGGGGCACCTGCTACTTGCAGTGTTGCAGAGAGCATTGTCTGGTTCATGAAAGTCAGAGTACAGTCAAGGCAGACATTTGCTATTAGGTTAGAAACAGATTGAAGCAGAAATGTGGGAAACAGTCTGTCTCATGAGAGGCCAGAGCCATACACTGCTGAGTTCCTGAGACATTTGTGTCCTGTATAACCAGGTCTCTTCTGTGGCGCCCCAGCTGCCACATGCAGTGTGTATCACTGGACGAGACAGAGGTAACACTATCCTTTCTCACAGTCTCACCTGTAAAAACCCTTTCTGCATGCTGCATTAATAAGCATTATCCACCCCCATTCTCCAATGTGCTGTCAGCAGCATGGATGAGCTGATGATCTGGGCATTATCCTGAGATTTCGGAGTGTAAGGTTTGGTTCCTTGCTCTGTTATATATTTCCTCTGTGACCATGTGTAAGTTGCCTCCTAAGGGAAATATGCTGGGTTGTAAAAGGATCTTGAATCTTGAAGATAAAGTCTTAACAAGAGTCAGTGGCTGGAAGCCAGGCAAATTCAAATGGGGAAAAAAGGTGCACATTTATAGTGGAGAAGGGAATTAGCTCTCAGAACAAACTACAGAGATGAGGGAAATTCTCTTGCTTTTGATGTCTTCAGTCTAACACTGAAAAGTAAATGTAGCCAAGTACAGATTAAGTTTAAGCAAAAGCATTTGACTGGGTTTAGTGCAGTTATAATTGTGTGGCAGTAAATAGCTGATTATATCCAAGTGGTTAGACTAGGTGAGCTAATGCTCTTTTTCCAGGTTTTGCATTTCCTGAGCCTATAGCACAGAAGAATTTTTGAAGGACTGTGTCCTGTTCTTAACTCAACATTTAAATAAAGCAAATTTGCCTCCAAAGGAAATATCTGGTATGGAATCCATCTCACCTCACTTAAGTTGACTAAAAGTGAGCCACGCAGCAATTAGTTATCAAGGTTTGTGCTAAAGTTGATGGCAAGTGCTGGCACATGCCATGGGTGTTTTGGCTGCCAGTAGTGCAGATACCAGATGGGCCCTCTGGTCATGCTCTCTCCATCAGCTAGAGAAGAGCCTAGATTAACTTGGACTTGATGATGATCTTTTAAGTGGATGAAGTTGGATGAGATGAATTCCAGCATGTACACCCCTAGCTCAGATGTGTAGCAGCTGTACTGTTGCCTTCACTCTTCTTGTCTCATAACACCTCTCCTATTTATCACTGTTGCAAGACATTCTTACATTTCATACCCACCCCAAAACAACTTTCACTTTACCAAAATCAAGACAAACCCTGGGGATTAATTGCCCTCTGAAGATGTTTGCATCTTTCTATTATCTGTGATGGAGCCCGGGTGTCTAGCTCAAGCTTAAATCATTTTGTGTCCTAAATGATAGGTACAGTCTTGTAAGAGATTGGAAAAAACCCACTATGTTTCATCCTAGCTGTGCTTGAATTTTAAGAGATGATTTTTCAAGGAAATCTGAGATTTGCCCAGATGAGTGGAAACATGCTTATATTAAAAAGAGGAGCGAGAGGAGCACCTCATGTGACTTCAGCTGTCAAAAAGTTGTAACATAATCATGTGAGGCCGGTCATGTTGGGCTGACACCTCTAGAATTGATGTCACCAGTTCCAGATGCCTGTCCCAAGATGAGGTCAACCACTGAACAAACAGGCTTAATTCACTGTCTTCAAACACGTTTTTACTGATGCGCCCCAGATAAGGGGAAACATTGTTTTTTTGGCTGATCAAGGAATTTGGAACTAGGGACCAAATTTGACTTCAATTTTTTAAGTCAGCGTGCTAATTAAGAAGTAATCCTATATTGGCTGCTTAGGCAAGGATGAAATAGGTACCTGCAGAGGGTGATTCAACCCAAAAAAGATCAGAGTCACCTTCTTAAAGAGTATCTTCATCTCCTCTCTTCAACTATAGAGAAACACAAGGGTGACCAAGACCTAACTTAGAGCAATTAACTAATTAGATAAAGTTAGAGAGGATGAATCTGTACCAAAAAATCTTAAAACCTAAACCGACTGAAATTTTCAGAAAACTGCATGTTATAATTTTGTTGACATTGGTGGAAAGAAGATGTATTTTAATGTTGGCTCAAGTCTCTTCCTGTAAAGATATTTATATATTCATCTGTAGATACTTATATGTTTATTTATATGAATATTTATATATGCATACAGATATTCATATATATCTGTATATACAGATATATATATCTCATATATAGCTCTCAATTAGAGCAATCCTCTAATTAGGTGCTGTCAAAGAAGAGAAGTATTACAAGAAGAATTAACTAGAGATTTGGGGTAAGTTTCATGGGGTAGGAGCTTAGGTCCCAATCCTGCAAACACTTTTTGGATATTAATAGCATTACAGTGCAATTCATGGTAGCAATTATGTAATTAACTTATTCTATATCACACTAGACCCCACCATGCTAATTCAGTTATAAGTCACATAGAGAAAAATCATAAAAAAATACTGCTAGAGGGACTCCTCTTTTGGTGTGGAAATTTCCTGTAGCATTTTGTTGTAATTGGGCATTTTTGTTTTATTTATTGGCTGGTCATTCTTTTGCTGTCTGAGGTAGCACATGATAATCCAGAGTATCTGCTGACAGAGACATTTAAATATTGTCTGTTTATGAGCCTCTGTGATGTTTTCCATTTCAGAATTTTAATTGATGTTCTTTCCTCCAGGGAATTATCTCTGCACAGTTTCAGCCTTAAGTTCACAGACTGCCCCTAGGACTCAACATGTTTCTCCACCCATGTGACCTCTTGTGAGAAACAACAGAGCAAATTTCCAAACCAATTCTCTCATCTCATCTGCCACATCCTTTTGACTCCTCTATGGTCTACAGGGGGAGGGTAAAATTCCTTCTTTCCAGTGCTTGAGATGCAGTTCCTTTTCCCCCAGCATCTCTCTACTCCTCAGCATCAGATCTTTTCTCCTTGATGAGCATGTTTTCATGGCAGCCACATGTGCTTAGAGCTCATACAGCAACTTGAACAGAGTGGTCTGTTTTGATTTCCTCACTCAACAGGACAGGACACCTGGACCTACAATGGGGGGGAAAAAAGGCAAGCAACCACTTTTCGGAACATCAAGGAAAGATGGGGTTTTAGCAGTCAGCATTTCATCCTCAAACTAGCTATTTTTGCCCCTGGTGCAATCTTCACCGACTCCGCCATGCTTGTGTTGTTGTACACCCAAACCGCAATGCATTTGGAGAAGGAGGTATTTATTTTCCATGTGCAGAATGAACAGTGGAAGTGCAGCTTGCTGGATGCCAGAAGGGAGTTGGGAGCATTTGAGCCCAAGATTCAGGAGCGTATCTGTCTCTATGTAGTGGGTAGGATATAATTTGATCTGTACGGTCAATACACTGTAACAGAGCATGGATTGCAATTTTTTCCACCTACAAAAGCAAGATTTAATGCTGCTAGGTCCTGGCATGCCTGAGCATTTCAAAACACATGTTAAAGGTCCATAAGAGTTAAGCAGATGCCCACCTAACACTATGGGTATTTTCCACAAAGCTCAAGGTCTTTCATTTGTGGAATAGTACAGGTATGCTGATGGCAAACTTTGATTATCCCTAATCCTCTTTTGTCTGCAGGGGAATAAATCAGAAGGAACGTGAAGCACACAGTAAAGGAACTTTTTTTTTTTTTTTTAACTGAGAAACATTGTGCTGTATATTCCTTACCCAGCAAAGTCAGGGATAAGCAGATTTTACCTCGGTTTGCATCTTCACCCAGAAAGCTGTGGATAAACTGCCAGGTCTCACTGCCCCTGATGGGAAGAAGGAAAAATGTCTTTTCCTCGTATTAGATTTTCTAATATTGCTTGTCTAACAAAAGTTATTTTGTCCTGGCTTTGTGCCAGTGAAATGAAGCTTGCGTTCATTATGGACTCTTTTCCTATGTCTCTTATTCTTCAGCAATGATATTAACAGATACAAAATACTGTGGTTTGGATTTAAAAATAACCTTCTGTTTTCACTCACCTTTCATGCTTGAAAGGAAATTTGTAAATTGTCAAGTTGACTTAATTTTTCCTGTGGACTTGCACCTATTTGCTGTAATAAGAATTTCCCCCTTGGGTTTCACTCATCTCCAGCGTGTGGCAGGAAAAAGGGATTAGGATTGTATTTGTCTTCTTTCTGAAGCCAATACCCTTTCAGCAAGCCTGCTATTAGTTCTGGCTGCCAAAACAGCATCTTAATGCCTTACCTGAGAGGCAAGTATTTTATATTAAGTTAACTTTTGCCTCTGCTGACTTTCAGTATTCTATTTACTTTGGAATCCTCACTCCTTATGGAGCTTACTATTGTTTTATGTGCACTCAAACCTGTATTATGCTCTTTGGTTCCTCCTGCTAACCTGGCAAAGAAATGGGGAAGGAGTCTTGGGGCTTCTTCTTTCTCCAGTAATGGCCTATTTTAATGAGTTTATCCTCTGATTTGGAGAGACTCTTAACCCTTTGGCACCAAGAGATGGGCTTTCTTGACACTAAGTGCTCTGCAAATGCATTTTTCTCAGAGCTGTGGACCACTGGTACCTGGGGGGATTTAGACAGCACTTAACAGACCCATTTATTTGCAATACAAAATAACGTTTTGTTTACAGCATCCTCCTCACAGGGCATTAATCATAAAGCACCTCATTCCAGCTGCAGATTCTCAACCATCCAGAGGGGCGTTTTTATCACTTTTTTGTCATGGTATAGAAGATCTCTTATGTCTTGTGCTAGGAAGACGGGTGTGCACATCTGAAGTTCTCTGTACAGATTTTTCTGAGGTGCCTTGCAGTTTTGGGAGGTTTTTGTAAGTTCAAGCTCACAGACAGCAACATCCAGTACATAAACTGGATGGGCACTGTTACCCAGCTCTGACCATCACTTGTTGTCAATGAAATGTCTGTCACAGTAATTTAGAACTTGACCATCAAAAGGGAAAGAATTTCCCTCTGCAAACTACAGACATCTATTGTTTTACATGAAAAAATCAGCTATAAGCTATTACCTGCTTCAACAATTATCTATTTTTTGCTAAAGGACATAAGTCAAAGTTGAGCAGTCATGATTTCTTCCAGGGGAAGGCTGAGTTTTACATTCCTTTGGCCAGTCAATTGGAATATTTCTGTGGTGTATAGCATCACTTCATCTACTGATCGAAAATGTATCAATACATTAGATACATAGGTCCATGTATTTTAATATTTTCTGTCTATAATTTTGTCAATGGATTAAATGGAATTTTTGAAGTGGTCACAAAACATATTAGTTTCCTTTTTTTGAAGGTGAATGAACTGACACAAGGAAAATTGATGTAACTTAACCTAAGGGGATATACTTTGAGTGTTATAACTGTAGGTATCATTTTATACTGTCTATGGTACAGAAACAGCCACATGTGGGTGTTGTGGATGTGTCTGGATGTGACACAACTGGACACAATGGGCCCCTGAACCACTCACTGGGTGAACCAAACTCACCCATCTTTCTTTTCTTTTAGGATAAAAAAAATAAATGAACTTGTTACTGGCTATAGGATTTTTCCAGTAAATCTACTTAAGTAAGATTTTTTTATTATTATTTTAATTTGTATTTCCAAAACAGATTAATATTTGCTTGTTTGAGATTTTTGTTGTGAAGGATTTGTTAAAAGTGTTAATATGTAATTTTATTTTCCTAATTTTATCTCTGCTTTCATTATGGAAAAATGGGATAGTAAGAGGTTGAAAATAGAAAGAAAGGGCTATAAAGGAAGAATGGTGAAGGGAGGAAATGTCCACTTAAAAATGGAAAATTTTCAGAAGGGACAAATAATTAGGGGGCAAAAGAGTTTTCATAGAACCATGAAATGGTTTGTGTTGGAATGAATGTTAAAGCTCATCTCATTCCACCCCCAGCCATGGGCAGGGACACCTTCCACTATCCCAGGTTGCTCCAAAGCCCCATCCAACCTGACCTTGGACACTTTCAGGGATGGGGCAGACACAGCTTCTCTGTGCCAGGGCCTCACCAGCCAGGAATTTCTTTCAATCTAAACCTACTTTCTCTCACTCCCTAATTTTGAAAAGGAGGAAGTTTTGTTAAAAGCTTCTCTTTTTTTGAAGATTTTTATTTTACTTTACTTTCTTTTGCTGTTGTTTTCAGCTATGTTTCAAAATCTTCCCCTTGCCTCCTGATGCAGTCCTGCTGCCCCGTTGAAGCCAACTGGGCTTGAATAGACACTGACTGGTCTTGCTCGTCATATCTTGTCTGCCATGTTTTTGGTGGAGCTGGTTCTTGCATAGCCTAGAGACTTGCAGGCAGCTCTTTGCTGCAGGAGCATCTAAATTGCAGCATTCTGTACTGAACAATAACAAGAATAGTGATAATTGTTGACCAAACCAGTAGTGCTTTTAAGCTGAGATAGGCTGAGATACCTAACTCTGGAGAACTTTTGTGCTTGGGTTTAGCAGCTACTTCTTGTGGTTTTGGAAAGACCGATAGCCCCCAGTTTTGGGGCTTGCTGCTTCATGCACCACCTTCAAGCAGGATCAATCCTCATGTGTCAGCATTTCTGCAACCTGACAGTAATCAATGTACACTTTAATTGGATCAGATAGTCTCTTTTTTTTTTTTCCCCTCCCCCCGAATTTATGAGTGACAATTTCTCTTTCTACAAGACTGAGTTTTACATTCACCTGCTCGGGAAGCATGATATCTGCTCCCTGGCATGTCATACAGCATCAGGACCATCTACTGTCTTGCATGAGGTTATTATGACAGGTTCCTGTGTTTTTGTGGCCTGGCTCCATGAAGCATGTCACATTTGATGAATGTCTGACAAACGTGAGTTGCTATTTGTAGACTTGATTTAGATGAGAAGGAAGTTTTGCTTGGAGAGCTGTTCCCCCTGGATGTGATCTGATTCCAAGCCTTTCAGTTCAGGACAGTCAGTCTGCAGCCCTGACTGAATGATGGGTCGATATCCAATAACTCATGATCAAAAGCTGAAGTCTTCTTAATCAGCAGAGCTTGGGTTTCCTTCAGGGGATGAGAACACTGTGCAACCAGTCTGACAGAGATGCTATTTCCAATTTCTTTAATCTCAGGACATTACAGGCGAAGTTAACTTGGCATGAAACATTTCTTACATTAATTACCACAGCAAGATAAAAAATAATAGAATATACATTTTGGTGCTCAGTCAGTTAAGACCAAACCTGATTCATTTTAGGTCAAAGCTCTGCAATTAGGGTTGGTTTTCTTTAGGATGTGTGGTTTCCACTTAATTGAGCTATACTATCTGCAAGTTAACTTTTTTCCTCCAACTATGAGCAGGAATCTTAATAATGACAAATGGATCTAATCCATCGCCTTTCATCATGGTATCGAGGTACAGAGCATGAAAATTTATGACAGTCAAAAGATTTTGCCATAAAAAACCCTGCTGTCTCCTGCCTAGTTGAGCCAGCATTGGAGATTTCTGTCTTCCCTGTTGGTATGAGTCAGGTGTCAGACTTGGCTTCAGCTTTTCTTTGGGGACAGCATCTGTCAAAAGTGCATGACACACAGAGTGTCTTCGTATTTGGCCAAGATTTTTCTGAGCAGTTCAGACCTTATGAATATTAAATTGCAAGTTTGCCTTCTCTTTTCATGGTTTATTTATTTTACAGAAGGCATCTTCTCTTGTTTAATGATCAAGTGATTTTTCAGGCATATCATTTGCAGTATTCAGCATTATTTATAGAAATTTGTCATTTCTCTGATACTGCTTTGTTAAGTTTGTCTTGGAGAATTAGCCCATGTGTCTGCCAGTTGAGGAGAGGAGAAAAGGATTTGGCAGAACTTTTGCCCGTCTGAGTCCTGAGCCCTAAAAGGAGAGACAGCACCATGTAGACATTACATGTGGCAACAGGGTTACAAGGCAAAAAGCCTTGAGGGTCTGAAAGTGAAAGACAGGCAGCACTGGCCAGAGCTAAACATGATGTGGGGAAATATTTAATGACCAGTGTTTCTGCTAAGTCTGAGACAAGTGCCAAATCTTATCCTCAGTTAGCCAAACATTGAACCTACAATTTAAATGTCCCTATTGACCAAAGCCATTGCCTCTTTTTAACAGATGGAAAGGGACTCTGCTAATAGTCAAATTGTTGATCACCAAGTTTCCAGGGTACGTTTGGGATAAAGGCAGTTCTCCCATGAGAAGGAAAGCTCATTTTGTTTGTACCTGTAAACAGACCATGGTCTGATACTGTTGAACAGCTCATGCCAAAAGCCATCTAACTTTGCACCTTGTCCTTTACATTTCTTCCTGTTTTTAACTGTTACTCATTTTTACAGCTCCTCAGGTGTGTAAGGTTTTCTGAGCTATCATAAAAGCCAAGCGGTCCCAGTCCATTAGTGACGCGTAAAAGCTGTTTGCAGTTTTATGTCTGCTAGTTTAATCGACTTTTCTGCAGACTACCACATGGTGTTCCTTCCATTATATCACACTGAGGTATAGCAAGAGAGCATTCAGCGTCAATAGGATCAAAGCACAATGAGCAAGAACCATTTGAAAACTGAAGAGCTGCTGAAAGAAAAGCATTTCCCTTTTAAGCTGGTTTTAAGGGGCTTAAGACCCTTTCCTGCCTCTTGTTGTTAAAGGTAGGTCCAAGTGGGACAGTCTCTCATAAAAATCAGAAAAACTCCCATAGGACAACATGTATCATATTGGAAAGAAAGCTATGGCTTGCTTGATAGCAAAAAAAATGTGCTGGGTTACTAAAAGAGATGTGTTAAATCTAAAGCCTACAATAGGAAATTGGGCCACTGATGTCATTGTCTTGAATCAGAGCACCTCTCTGGCTGAAAAAGGAGAAGACAACAAGAAGCTTTTAAGTGGGGAGCGGAGGATGACACAGCCTAATGACTGCAGCACAAGACTGTAGGTCCTTCAGTTGTCTTTTGCTTAGAGAAAGCTGAAGTAAATCTTTTCAATAGCAAGCATTAATTCCTCAAACTTGGAGACACTGATGTGTCTGAGGAGTCATCGAGTTCATATATGGATTTCTAGTGGTATATGGTCCCCTTAAAGTCAGAGGGGTCTAAATCTACATGCTAAATAAGGGAAAACCCACCCTATTCTATAAAGAACTTTAAGGAAATATTTTAACAATCAGGAAGACAGTCTTCAAATCATTTTAGATACTCCTCTGCAAACCTCAGCTCAATTCTTAGCAGTGGCTGAAATGGTTAATAGCATGTTAGCAATGAACAGGAAGGGAAACAGTCACTGAATGGAAAAATCCTGTGCTTGCAGGATGACAGATCTCCCTGATATGGGCAGGAGGGGAAATTGCAGGCTACAAGTATAAAATGCTGCATGCTGTTATGCTGTTTCGCTTAATGCACTTAACGGAGAGTACACTCTACCATTCTAGTTCAGCAGCATGGTCTTGGGAGTAAAGATTTGCCTGATCAAACTCCGTTCACTAACAGCCTTGGACATAAAGACTGCTTACCAGTATCAGCAAAGTAATAATAAAAAAAAAACCAAAACCAAAAAAGAAGAGAGGAATCATTTGGGTCAAGTCTTGCATAACTGAATTAGCAGAATGGGAGTCAGCTGTGGAAAATGTAAGATGAATATTTTGCATTTCGGCGCCGCTAAAACAGCAGAGGAGGCGTTCAGAAGAGAAATATCAAGAAATATGCCTTGATATAGAGATGATGAAGATTTTTCCTATCATGTAGGTAGATGGTAGGAACTCTGAGTCTGGTTCTCAATCTGTTATGACAGTTTGCATCACTGTTGCTCCATTTACTCCAGATTTACGCTTCAGTTAGCCTAGACAAGCATGAGGATTCCCAAAGTCCTATCTGTGTTACTAAATGTTCTCAGCATTTCAGCATTCACCCATGTGTGTCTGGTGCATATCCTGTGGTTCTGTAGGCTGAGATGCTTTAGTATTATTTCCCATTCAGTCATTTCATTATTTATCTGTCCTTGGAGGAGGATTTGTGGAAATGGCATTGGAGAACTGTCAGCACTTATATGTTCTTGTTTGCATCCTCTTGGCAAAGTGAGTTCCAGATCAAGCAAAGCACATGCTCAAACTTGAATTCATATTCCAGGTAGGCATATTTACAAAGAGCAAAGACTACACACTTCTGAGTTTTATGCACTTGGAGAGTGGGAAGATGAGAAGGATTTTACTTTAAGAGCATGGTGCAAAACTATGATTTAGCCTTCCTCAGAAGATCATCAGATGACACGTGTTTCCTGTGAACATCACTACAAAAAGGGTAAAGCAAATGGTTTTCCTTCTCATGATTCATTTTGTTTTGCATCTCATTCTGGCTTCTGAGAGTCCACATGAAACGTCAAGAATTTTAAAACTGTATAATTAGTCTGGAAAACAGGGAGGAGAGTCTCATGTGGTGATAGGTACTGAAATAGAAAGGCTAAATTGACAAGTCCTTTTCACCTTGTGGGAAGAACACGTAGTAGAAGACGAGAGCTTTGTGATCCATGTTCCATTCTCCCTCTGACCTCTCCTATAACTTTGGCCAGGTGCCTCTGTGGACATTTCCTTACTCATCTTTTGTCTCACTTGCCTGTTCAGTGCTTCAGGGATGCTCTGACTCATGGCACGCTCAGCTCTTACCACAGTGGCTGTGCTGGAGTTTGGGGAACCCATGTCTCACATCCGTGAGCTCCCTAAATATCCTCTACACATCTCTCAAATGAAAAGCTGGTGAAAAAAGTAAAGTAACAGACATTTTGCGTGAGCTGCAATTTTGGCATTCTTCATGAAATGTACTTGGTAACAGGGATGAACAAAGACTGACCTTCATAACGGTTATGAAGCAAATCAAAAATTGGAAATTTCCTCCTGGGTACTGTCTGAAAATAAATATTTCTTAATTGTTCTATCTAAGAAATGTCTTACTAGTTTAAGTATTTCTGGGTGAATATATAACATCTGTAATTTCCTAAGAATCTAGATGTAGTATTAAAAAGAGAAAAGGCAGCAAAGCTGAAAGATAAGCAATACAGCAATATAGCAAGGTCTGCCTGTGCTAGTGGCTTTGTCAGAATGGAGCTGAGTGATTTTCAAATGGAGATGACCAGACCCTGGAGACAGCCACAGAGATACTTCAGAGAAGACTTCATCTGGAAAATAAGCTAACTATTGATGGAAAACATGTCTTCCATGTGTGGAGGTGATGTCTGGTGATCTGGGGGCAGAAGATACAGCTTATTTGGGTTCTGTTTCTGTGCTGAAGACCCCAAGTAAGCAGTTGAACCTCTTTTGGCCTGCTTGTCCAGCAAACTTTGTAAAAAATACTGTTAATAAAGCAAAAGCAGGAGTCAAAATGTCACACAGACTATAAATACACAGGGAAAAGACTGAGACAGCCAGCTCTGGCATATCAGTATCAGAAAAAAATGGATGCGTGACAGCAACAATGTAAAACAAGGTGGTATTCAGGTCTACATTCAGACTGTGGTACCCATTTTGGGATGGGTTGAATAGTGCTCCATATGCTGCTGACTGAATCGCTGCTGAATATAACAAAAGCTCAGGCTGCCAAGCTCAGCTCTAGTCTTTCAAGATAGAAAAGAGTGAAAGCCTGAATCTATCCCAAGTCAGTCACTCTTCAGTGGCTAGAGGGAGGTAAGCTCTGATCTGTGATCCAGAACTTAGCTACATGGCGATCGCCAAGAGCTATCCAGGAGGAAAAGAGAGGCAGGATCCTGCCAACCCTGGCTTTGCTGCTCAACCCTCTTCACTCAGGATGTCCCCCTTGGCAGGGAGTTGAGGGTGACTCCCCACTTCCAATTTGTGGCAAGCTCTCCTAGGAGACAATCATGCTCCTTTCCAGGCTATGGGAGATCCCAAACTCCATCAGTTAATCCCTGGCTTGCGAGAAGGTGGTGATGTGCACTTTTGATTTCTGTAGTACAACTTTTCCTCCCAATGAATTAACTTAATGTCAATACTAACAACAGTCAGTTGGTTGGTGTTAGGAGCCTGATCTATCCAGCATTGTTGTCAGCATGTTATATATCATGTAATCTGTCTTGGCTCTGAACAATCAATATATTGCTCCTGAATTTGCTTAAAACTGATGGAGTTGAACCAGTCATAGCAAGAGTGGAAAACATTTGTAAAACTTACCCTTAAGGTGCACAAACATTAGGATACCCTCCCCACTCTTCCTCTTCGTGGAAAGCAGTGAAGATAATGGCTAGATTCCTGTCTCACAGGTGTTTAATGAGGTTAATGGCTCCTTTATAACAGTTTGAGATCCTTGAACGGAAAATGTTACTGCAGACCTAGGCATTGCATTACTATTCTTCCTTATCCTTTTTGAAAGGGGAACATACCCTTCAGAGTGTTCTGTTTTGCAACTGCATTGTTATGGTTGTTGGTGTATAAAATTGGTGCTCGGTGTGTATAATTTATAGCCTCTAAAAATGATAAATAGCCTGAGAAAGAGGAGGGATCTCTGTGTTCAAGTACTAGAAGTTTCAGGATGAAAGGATATTTTTGGGAAATGGTTTATAACTTCCCACAAACTATAATTTCACCTGCTTCTTAGCAGTGCTGTTTCTACTTTAGCAGAGCTAGAGGTATCCTAGCTCTGATCTTGTTGGTGGACTCTGTTCAGGCCTGCTGTAGTCATTATGAATGGAGGATCTTGAACATCTTCCAGAAGAAGACTTAAAACCTCTGTGGGTTCAGGTGCCATAGGCATTAATGGTATCACCAAGATCTTTTTTATAGGGATAAACTAGAAATTAATATGTTTAGCCTGAAAAAGGTGATAAAATTTGAATATGTTAGAGGAATATGGCTGTGGAACTTGCCTCCTGTTAGAGGCAACTGGACTCAACAAGGTTTGCAACAGTGTTCAGTACATTTATATATGTGACTAAATTATGAACTTTCCTGAGAAAAACCCCAGGGAACTGGACTTCATCCTTTTTAGGCTAGATTTCTGATCTGACTCATCTACATTTGTTAGTGTCCCTTTCATTTACATTTAATGGGCTGACTGTGTTACATTGTACTCATTAAAAACTAGAACTTCCCAAGTAATTATTAATAAATTAATATACTTGGTGATTGGTTGAGGAACAATGTCAAAAAATATATTAAGTCATGAATTAGATTAGCTTTACTATGTATTCTAGGAGGTATTCCAGATTAAGGACAAAGGAAGGTAAGGCAGGGCAAGGCAAAACAAAGCAAAAATTTACCTAGAAACTGTCATCAGTAACAAGTAAACATGCTATGGGTTTTGTTTCTTTTATTTTGGAAATGCCTTCAAATTCCTATGCACTTTCACTGCTATTACTGTAACTAAAACATTATCTTAAGATTTTAGATTTCATTGATATTGATCTCATAAAATGCTGAGCATGTCTGTGACGTTAATGGAAGCTGAGACTATTCAGCAGCTCACAAGTTCAGGCCCAAAATGGTTGCATTTGGTTATATAAAATGCATCAACCTCCTAACCTCATTTTACAAAAGTTTCACATTGTTACAGAATCAGCTTAAATGATTCCATCCTAATGGAGCTCTTGAGTAGTGGTTACCAGAAGCTCTTTCACAGGTCAGCAAAACACTGTTATGTTGATGGCTCCTGCTGACAGAGACTAGCAAGAAACAAGTCTTCATGGAAGATGAAATGCATATTTCATTGGAGGAACTAGAAGTGTTGCTTTGTATTTCAACTTGCTCAGACCTATACTTCAACATTTAACCTCATGGTAACTCTGTTCTTTCCCCTGTAAAACCGTGAAGTATTCTCACAAAAATAAACGGTCTTTGTCATGAAAATGGGATGGATATATGAATCCGAAAGAAATCCAGTTTAGAAAACTTCTAAACTTGCTAAGATAATTTGCAGAACTCAGACAATACCGATTATAAGAAAAAATGTATAAGGACAGCTTCATCTGCTTGTCATCTGCAATTGGTATAAACAGATTTCTGAATTATCCTGATAAACCTTCTACTTCAAAATTATGTATAAAAAGAACTGCTGATGTCAAAACCTGTTAGGATGTTTTTGTGAAAATGTATGGTTTATGTAAAGTAAGACTTTTGCAAGATCCTGACAGGTTTATACGGCCAGGAAATTAAGGGAGGAGAATGAGCAGCTGTCTGTGGTCTTTGAGGTCCGTGGGTAGAAGGGGATTGCATGATGTCCCTCCTCCAGGACACGTACAAGTGCTGATGGAGGTGGGGGCAATTTTCTCCGTCAGACTTTACAGGTCCAAAAGGTAACTACTTTCCATCTCACAGACACCTCAGGGCATAAACAGCTTCCAGCACCCTTCCAAAATGACAAACTGTATCCAAAGGCTGTGGAAACTAATCTGTTACCTCAGCCTTTGACAGTGTCCAAAGGAGTCTGGGCTCCGTTTACAGTGGCATAGAGAAATTCAGCCTTGCAGGCAGTGATTTAAATACACCAAACTCATACAATACCAAATGAAAGCAAACGTGGGTAATAGATCATCAAGATTTACTCAACTGATCAGGAGCAAAACCCAGCCCCCAGGTTGCAGAGCAATGTTATGAACTCCAGACAGAGGTACCCCAGGGAAAAAGATCCTGTAGTCAGCTCTGCAGAAGCCTTTAGGTGCCAAATGTCTTTTGAAGCCCACAGAAGTCAATAGTCAACGAGATGCCTGGCCCAGAGGCAGATGTCTGCGTGTCTTAGAAGGTTTAGCTCTCCAAGTTAATTCCACTTTCTTTCCCCTGGGTGTTTTGAATCATCTGAGACAATCTTGGGTGTTTAAGAGATCCACAACACCATGTCAGAAATGGTCTAGGATTTATGGGGATCTGCAGTTTTTTGGAATGACAGGAGGGACCACAGGCATGTCCTGGAGCACTTTGAATGAACTCAGGTTTCTACATGAGCAAGTGAGTAGTTAAAACAGAGAGTGCCTGCTGTGCTCTCTGCTCTAACATTAATAAAGTATAATGAGTGTGTTTTGTTGTTTTAGCAAGAACTGTATTTTAA
>VXAD01012546.1:149548-231147 GCA_013399195.1 Dicrurus megarhynchus
CTCCTTTTTTTTATTTTTTTTTTTTTTGGTTTGGTTTTTTTGTTTGTTTGTTTGTTTGCTTGTTGGTTTGTTTTTGTAATTTTTGGTTGGTTGGTTTGGTTTCATTTTGTTTTGATTTTTAAAACCTTCCAGAGATCTAAAAGTTAAAACAGAGCTTTCCTATTCAATTGCCTGGTTCAATATTTGTTTGCAAACACAGGGTATGGTTCTTTTCTTTCTGGCCACAGGTTTAGTCATGGCAGTGTACAAACTCCAGCTTAGCTGTTCATATTGTTGTCTATGTACATATATATATATATATATATATATATATATAAAGGGAAAAAAAGCTAGTCTCCTGTTTCTGGATTTGTTTACATTCATTACTTGTCTCTTCTTCCTTTGTAGGAAACATTAAACAACAGTAAAGCATTTGTTCTTAAACTTTTGGTGACCATGATCAGAGTAATAAAAGGGAACTTTCATAAAATTACAGTATTCAGGAACCTGCAAGGAGAATTAACGCTCTTATACCACTGACCCATTTATATTAATGGTTGGATATACTGAACAACAAAAAGTCAACAAAATCTCAGGAAACAAAATGGGGTAAAAAACCAATTTGTTCCTCATTAAGGTGCTGGAAAAGTCCAAGATAAACTTGTTTAAAATTGATCTGATAAGCTGGGAAGCTCTGATTCACTGATCTGTTTTTCCCTGCTAATGGTCCTTTACTAATATTTATCCATTGCTTTGAGTAACTATTAATCTCCTAAGTTGAGAAACTCTACAAATGCAGTTTCTAGAGCATTTAACCTTTCATGTTTGCCGCCTCCAGAGTTTGGGTTGACTCAGATACCAAGAACTACATTTTCCTTTCTTTCTATGACCTCTAAATTGCTAAAATATTGGCAAAAAGACTATTTAAAACTAGATTTTCTTTTTTTTTAAGTCCTGCACATAAATATGATATTTTTCCTGAAGTATAATGAAGTTGAATTCACTTTAGTTTTTCCACTTGCTTGCTTCTGCCTGTTACTGAAGCTCTTTCAAATTGCCTTGTGCTTGCAAGTGTCATTTTTTTCCTTCTGTAATTTGACATCCGAAATGACCAGAGAGGTAACAGCTCAGCAGCATGAATGTCTTTCTAATGATCTCTCAGAGAAAAAAGAAAAAAAAAAGAAGTATCTCACTACGAGACTAATAATTCTACTATCTGGCAATAAATCTTGATTTTTAAAAAAATGAAAAATTTCCATAAACTTCCTCATATATGCAGCCACTCAAGTTTATCTTTTCACATCAGAGCTTTTGATCCTTCTCTTTTTCTCATTCTTTCTTTTTCTTTTTTCTATTTTTCTTTTTTTTTTTTTTTTTTTTTTTCCCCCCCTCTCCTATTCTGGTCGTGACAACTAAAGGCTTTTGAAAAAATGGCCAGGGCTCTGAACAAAGCCTGTTGTTGCAGGTAATTGTTGAAATATCAAGGGTATTCCGTCCTCCATTACTTAAGCTTTCATTTGTGGCTTTCATGGTTTTGAGGAATGTTTATGGCTGACAATCCTTTCTTTACGGCTCTATCCTTCAAGCTCTGGCTGATACCGCTGAGAATGACCGCATGAGTGACTGATAAAATGTCAAGATGCCATTGTTTCCAGGAGAGTGTTTGGGAGCAATAAGATCCGTTTCAATTTATCTCACCCACCTGACTTTAAGGCTCCAGGTTTTACTTCTTGAACTGCTACGAGGGATAACAAAACAAAACTCCCCCCATCCCCTGCTGCAAATACAAAATTTGAGGCCTTTAAGCACTCTGAGATAATATTATGCAGATGGATCATAACAGCAGCAGTGCTCTGACGTTGGAGATATATTTCACAAAGCACATCGGTGCAATATTTGGGACTTAATTAATAATCTCTGTGAAAGCTGGTTTATGGATCATAATAACCATATTTTTAAACCTGTGAAATACAGCAACAAAAAATCTCATTCGCGAGGCAGATGGTGAAGCGGGGTCTGTGGAGCAACAGAATGGGAGAGCTTTACAGTGAGTTTCAGAGAGTCTTCTGCTAGAATTTAGCCCTTGCCAAGGCTGTACTACTTCTCAAATGGTCTTTGAGGGTTGCCAGACTACTGATAAATATGGGTGAAGAGAAGGCAGCAAAACCAACTGCCAAATGAGATAAATAAAAATATGAATTAATATTTTGCATAGATGGTTTTGCAGTGCAATTACTCTAAAGCCATTACACTCAAATTAAATAGCAATCACTTGTTGTAATTCAACTGTAAAGTTTAAGTGGCAGTTTTGTAGAATGTGGATTAGAGTTTACACAGGGACTGGGACAACTTGGGCTTTCTTCCTGCCTGATGCTTGCGAGAAGAACTGACACAATCATAGTGGTGTTAATAATAGCAGCAAAAACCCCCACCTGTTTAATGTGATCATTCTACTTTTAACAGTTTTTTAGTCTCCAATCCTATAGAATCACAGCATAGTTTGAGTTGGAAGAGACCTTTAGAGGTCATCTAGTCCAATACCTCTGCAATGACCAGGGACATCTTCATCTAGACCAGGCTTCTCGGAGCTCCATCCAACCTAACCTTGAGTGTTTCAAGGGATGTGGCATCTATCACCTCTTCAGGGAACCTGTTCCAGTGTTTTTGCCAGTCCTGTGTGCCATGGGGCTGTGCTCAATCCTTTCCCTGAGAAGGCAGTGACCAGCCCAGCTGAGACACCTCCTGTGCCTGAGGGTGGCACTGGAGGGCTGATGGGTGCTCAGGTTTGCCCTTGGTGGGGCAGAAAGGTGGTTTCACAATGAAGGGAAAACTGCTGCTCTGACTCAGCTTTCCCAGAGACATTTCAGATACATCCTGTCCAATGTGTAAGCTACTCATATGCTAAAGTGATTAATCTGAGCTACAAGGATGTAATTAACTGTCATTTAACTAACAACAGCAGTTAAACTAGCATTTAAATTTGCTGAGGCATAGATTTGATAAAAGGTCCTGAGGTGTGGCAGAACTGCTGAGGCTGGCAAAGGCTGGTCCCAGTCAGGTTTAAATTAACCAATTTGTTTTTAGAATCTCAGTCCGGTTTAGAAAAACCTTATTGTAGTCAGACTCCTTGGAAGTCTGTTCTTCAGATCAGCTTCTAACTCAGGGCATTTTATTAAGAACTTTAAAAACTGGGCTGAAGTTTCAGCGCTGGGCATATTTTCCCAGAAATTTTAAAGAAAACATGTTTCCCTGAAATTGTGGAAGTCATGACGTAACTCAAATTTTCTCTTTTTCCAGAGAGCATCATTGTCCTTGCCAGATTTGAAGTCTATCTGCTGTGATCACCGAGGCTGCTTAGTGTCTCTGAAGACCGTCTCGGTCCTCCTGAATCTTGACTTTCTACTGTGTTAGGTATAACTTACTTCTCTGAGAATGAGTAACAGGCCAGGCAAGTTCAACCTTGCTGTAATTCTCAAAATATTTTTCTTCCCGTGCTAAGCTTAGGTGCTCTAAAATTATTTTTATTTTACCCTTTTTAGAACACTAAGACTTGCATTTTGGGGCTCAGGAGGACATACAAGGTGATCAAATTCACTTACTGGATACCATTTTTACCTTCCAGTGACATTATGGGCAGCAAGTAGAAAACCTATCAATATCCCTGAACCTGAAATGGAGTCCTCATATTATTGCTCCTAATTGCATCAATTAGTCTTCCCTGATACCAGGGGCTCACCTGCTTTAACAGACAGGTCAGATGAAAGCTGGAAGGGGAAGTCAAACTGGTCACAAAGCAGATTAATGATGGAAGCAACATTCCTGACTTCCACTCCTATACTATGGCCACTGGAGCATTTCTTACCTTGCAAGACCAAAAGCCTAATGTGCTAATGACAGCTCTTGCTTTAGTGATACAAAAGTTTCACTCAGGCTTGACCTATACTGGGGTTAATAATGAAAATAAAGGTATAGATTAATCAGGAAAATGGATCTTCAAACTGTCTAAGGATCATCTGTGGCTGCTGCTGGGTTTGACTCTGTCCTGTATGCCCATTGAAGTCATCCTGGTTAGTTAGGGTGGCAGAATCAGGTCCGGGAGCATTTAGCCTTATGCCAGACAATAACTTACTTCCTGGGCATGTGTCATCTCTCTAACCAGACACACTTTAAAATAGAGCAGTCCCTTATCCTACAAAAAAAGGTTGGGGTTTTTTTCCCTTTTCTTATGTGAATAAAAAAAAAATAATTGAAAACCACTTACCTGGTCAACATTATTTCATAGGGTGCTGAAGTATAAATCAGACACAGTGCGACCTTCATAGAAATTTCAGATTTATTTACAGTGGTTTGCACTGATCGCTTTATCTACAAGGAGCTCAGTTTCCCCTTGGTGTCTCATAAGTAATGTGGTCCACGCAAACCCGTGTAAATAGATCCAATATTTCAAGGAAGGTCATGCTATATACTCTCTTTGTTTCTCAAGAATAGATGATGGCTTACTGCAGGGCTGATACGACATTTATCTTCATGAGTGAAGAGGTTGATTGTGTGGCCCAAAGGGCAGTAGTCATGGCTGGTGGGCACCCAACGGGAATGAAACACACCCCATAAAACTCTCTCTATTTTTGTGTCTATGTGATGAAAGCTCCTTACTCACCAGATAGTCTGCAGAATACTCTAAACGGTAAAGAACAGTTTTCTTTCCACAGGAGAAAGAGAAAGGAGATAAATCCTTATACATCCAGGACTGAGAAGACCTTAACCTTCTGTGGGGAAGCAGGAAAGTTCCCTCATGAGAGAAATGTCTTGAACCTTCTTCTGATTCCTCCTTGGTCCCTACCAGGTGGCATACTGAATCAGATTGACCACTGGCTTCATGCAGTCCAGCACTGCCTGTATCCCCTCTCCTCTGCAGAGAAATTCTGACCTACAGATTGGGTATATCGCCTGGAAAAGTCCAAATCCACCATGCTCTTGGGCTTTTATTGTCAGTTTCACGTCTATTTTTGTGATTTGTTTCAAGGTCTTAACTTGTCAAACAGCAAGACATCATGAGACATAGTTTACCAAAACACAGCACCAATGTAGGAAGAGTTCCCAGCTCAATGTCACAAAACCCACTGGGTAAAAATGTGGCCCAGACCATGTTCTCAGAAAGAACATCTAATATGGTGATGAGCATAAGCATCTGCTATCTTCTTTTGCTGCATTTTTGAATCATAGTGTAATGATTTTATCCAGCATATCTAGACAGTGTCATATTTCATTATCTAGGTGGTATCATATTTATCCAAGCACTTCCACTGGCAATACAAATATTCTGCCTTATCTCTTAATTTTGTTTTGTATCTAAAAATGGCATTATTTTTTCTTGAGGTAGCAATCTAGGATTCTGAAAATCAAGACTGAACTCACTGTTTTACAACAGATTTTCCAGGTGAATTTTGTGGAGCTCTTTAAAGTGACTGGAGAGAGCACTTCCAGGTAGTTGGTACCCACAGCTGATTTCTCTATACCTCAGTTTCTCACTTAAAAACTGTGATAATGTTATTTTCTTTACCTGTTTGCATTCCTATTTATATCTTAGCATTGCCTATTAGACCTCATCTGTGTTGATCCTACTGTAAGTGAAGCTAGTAATAAAAATATCTTCCGCCCAAAAGAGAGATTTTGGAAATAAGCAGTGGCACTCAGAAACAAGAATATAAATTTTCATCATGCTAACAATTTAATCACTATAAATAAAAGATTATCACCATGTTCTCAAGCCTGTCCTAGAATACTTTTAGGACTACATCTGTGAAAGAAATAAGATGCATAATGCCATTGGCCCATCATATTTTAATCAATCCTTGCTCCATGTGTTTTCCAATCACTGTAACTGTGTAATTGCCTGCAGCACAGGCTGGTAGTGTATGAATTCTTGTCATTTGGTCCATGTTTATTTTTAAGATAGATGGGAAAGACAAATAGAAAAGCCCCACAAGGCATAAATTCCACTGTTCAGGAGCCCCAGCCAGGTTGGACAGCTGGTGAGGAGAAAGGTCAGCTCCTGCTGACTTTTGCTGTGTGTGGGAGAGAGACATGGAGAGCATGAAGATCAGAAGGTGAGCACAATGCCCTCAGAGACAAAATAGATGACTTTAGGGTAAGGGAACATAGAAAGATTATTTAATAAAAAAATACCCCCAAAAAAACCCAAGACTGCTGTTTGGAAACAACCTGACTGACCTCAGAAATGTCAACAACTAGAAGAGAAGTGGCCAAAGTAGGCAGGTAGTCGTTAGAGGATTTCTAAAGATGTGGAGTGTGGTATATGGGACTATGAGAGCTCTGCTGCAAGTGAGATATTTGGGACTGGCCTTGCACACATGGCATCTCCTGGGAACTCCTCTTTAATATCAGCGGGGAAATTGCATCTTATTTGGATAGACTTGCTATGTAAAACTGGTTTAATTTCAGCAGGGAGGTTGCATTTTGTTTGGATTCCCTCGAAAAGTAAATGAGCTCTATGAATCCTGAAAAATGTTTTCTGTGACTGGTCTGTCAAAAGTTTGGTGAATAATCTGCAGTGCCACTCAGCATCCTATGCAGGTTGTTGTCTGGAAAAAAAAGAAAAATTGAGTTTCATGGGCATAGGCATTTGCAGTATTTTTTTTTTAACTGGGTGTGTGACTTTTCTAGTTTGCAGGTAGGTAGACAAAACCTCATCTATGGTCAGGATTTTGTAAATGGTGTGTTATGGAATTTCTGAAGTGTCTGGTCCTGACTCCTGTAAAGAAGGGATGCTGGGGCAGGCAGATTACACATGGGTACAGCAGGTGAGATTTCACCTGTAAGAGTAACTACACAAATAATGATGCTTTGCAAGTCAGTATCCATTGGCAAGACTAGTGGTCACCATGACAACATGCTAAAATAAACATATTTTTTTCTCAGGGATGATGGGTCACATACTCATAATGAGTGTGGAAGGTCCTGGGGACAGAAACCCTGACCACAGCTCCAGGGCCAGTGCTGGCTGGCATCCTCCTCATCCTCCCACCCCTTGGCCCCAGCACAAACCTCAGGCTGACGCAGTTTCACAGCAGCTTTGCCACACTGTGACCCTGTGCTGGACCCACCAGACTGTGCTGGGCTGTGGGGTCACAGGGGTGGACAGAAGCTGTGACAGCTTACCTCGCTTCGGTATCAGGGGATGATTGACAGGCATGCTCTGGAAAGTCACACTAAGTGCCATCTTGCCTGTCCTCTTCCCAGAACTTCCAGCTCACCTTTCACCTGGTTGTTGTAATGGGATGTTGCCTTTGCTGGAAAAAGAACAAAATTGAAAGTGAGAGAGCATGGCTCGAGACAAGCATTGCCTTGCTCTGGCTGCCTCCAGTCTGTGTGTGCTGGGGGGTGTCCAGTCCCTGCTGCTGCACAGCAGTGGGTTGTGCACAGGAGATGCATGCTAGGAAATTCAGGGGGACAGTCTGGTGGCAAAGGGGGTGCACTGGTGCTCCAGCTGCCTCCTGCTGCAGCAGCCAGCAAACAGAGCTTTGCAAGCCTTTACAGAAGCATTATGGCACCAGAGAGTTTTGTCTGCTGTGGAGACTGGAGCTGATGTCACAGGAATACGGGGTAAGCAAAAGACAGTTTTGACTCAGTCCATCGTGGGTGCTGTGACTGAAGCAAACCTCTCCAGCTGACTAGAGCAGATGGAAAAGAGAGCAGATGAGAGAGCTGGGGATGTTCAGCCTGGAGAAGAGAAGACTCCAGGGAGATATTAGAGCCCCTTCCAGTGCTGAAGGGGGCTCCAAGAGAGCTGGAGAGGGAGTTTTGAAAGGGTCCTTAGTGATAGGACACAGTAGAACAGCTTCAAACTAAAAGAGGGCAGGTTTAGATTAGATATTGGGAAGAAATTCTTCCCTGTGAAGGTGGTGAGGCCCTGGCACAGGTTGCCCATAGAAGCTGTGGCTGCCCCATCCCTGGAAGTGTCCAAGATCAGGCTGGATGAGGCTTGGAGCAACCTGGTCTAGTGGAAGGCATCTCTGCCCATGGCAGGGCGATTGGAACTGTATGATCAATTATGTCCCTTCCAACCCAAACCATTCTATGAAAAAAGCCCAAATAAAACATAAAAAAGCAAACAAACAAGCGTAAAACCCTCCCAAAAAAATCTCTGCAGAAGAGGAGAAAACTGAATGCACCAGCAGAGCATAGGAAATGCTGAGCAGTACAGACATCACGGGTGTGCTGAGCAGCAGAGAGCTGCACGCAGGAAAGGAGTGTCTGGTGACACACAGATGCTTCCCTGCCTGCTGAGTGTTCAGCAGCAGGCGGGTTAATTTAGTGGTGTCGCACTCGGAGCATATCCAAATGTTCCACTGGTCGCTCTTGAGTTACTCGGTGTCTCAGGTGTACTCTTCAAGTATTTTAAAAGGGGCAATGATTTTTTTTTTTTTCCTGGTAACGAGTACATCCAGGCAGATATAATTTTAATATAAAAGGGAAGTTTACTAGAATAGAATTTAAGAATATTAAAAAGGGATTTGGTTCCGAGAGAAATATTAGCAGTAAAGGCAAGGATAAGGATTTTGGAGAAATTTAATTAAAATTTAATCTTCTTTCTAATTAAATTTCCTTTTAATTAAACTTAAAATTAAATTCGCTTTGTTTAATTGGAGGAAGTTAAAAAGTATTACCTCAGAGTGTCAATCATTTTTTTTCACACTATAAAAAATAGTTTACCCTGGTTTGTCTAGTTTAAAGGATGAGATTTCACATGGAGTGGGAAAAAATAGTAATAAAAACATAACATTTAAATGTAAATCAATTTACTTCTCAGTTATCTTCCACCTCATTTCCTTCTCCCCCTCTCCCATTCCAGCATGCTGTAAATGAGGACAAAATATTTTTCCCTCTCAGGACCCTGTCTGTGTCAGCAGGGAATGCCCTAACCTTTTTGACATCTGGGCCACTCACTTATTACAGGACAGCGCTCTGGGCTGTGACAGTGCTTTACTCTGCTTGATGCATTAATTTTCCTGCTTTTCTAGTCATAATTTCTCTTTTTTTTCTGTTTGCTTGACTTTCTTTGGGTTTTTTTTCCAGTGAGAGGGAGTCTTGGGGATGTGAAAAGAAACAAAGGAACAGAAAGCTGTTCTGAGGCAGCAATGCCTTAGGATGGCTCTGCACCAGCATCACTCAGTGCTGCCCTGCTGCCCTTCACCTTCCACTCGCCTTTTGAACCCCCTTCCCCGTCACCTTCCTGCACCTCCATCCCTGCTCTCCAAAATGCCAAAGTATGCCTCATTTTGCTTTAAGTTCTGCCCCTTCTGCTTTCCCCTTTGATCACCTCTCTGCTGGCTCACAACTCCTCCCCTCTGCTGAAAGCCACCTGGCCAAAGCCATTAGTGACCTCCTGACCTGAGCTAAACCAAAAAGTGATTTTTCTGGTCTCAGTTTTCTTGATCTATCTTTCTCTCTTCATCTACTTAGTCTTCTTCTGCTTCCACTTTACTGATGTGGATGACTCTCATTGTAGATCAATGGGTACATTTTCATGGCTCTTGCACCTAATTCCTTTGCTTATACATGGGCATCTTGCAGGCTCTTTTCATATCCTCATCTCTCCTCTTGGCCTCATTCAAATGACAACTCCCACTGCCCTGCCTTTTGCTGTTCCCCTCTACCTTCCAGGCCACTCTCCATCTGTATTTCTTCTGCTCCCATTTTTTCCCTCATTTTTTCATATACGGTGTTTTTAGCAGTTTTGTTGTTGTTGCTTTTATTTTTAAGCTACTCTCTCTTCTGTATCCTAGTGTTGCATGTGTCTGCCATCACTGCAGTCAAAGGCAACAGCATCCAGCTAAGGTTCAGGTCATGAATCCAGTGAACCAGGGCTGATCCAACAGAGAGGTCACTCCCAGCCTACTCCTTTCTAAACATGCAAAGATGCAACCTTCAATTTCTCTACAAAGAAGCCCTGGGACCTCAGTAATGCCTTTTTGTTCACCTTCTTATCTTGAGACACTCTTCAAATAATCTCTGCCCTCAGAAGGAGGATCATATTTTGCACTTCGTTCCATTGAACCCAGCTTTTCCTCAGCGTCGATGTTGTCCTGGGTACAAACAGAAGCAGTTTTAAAGAAGCTGAAACTGAGCCCTTGGAAAAGTTGTGGTAGACAAGGAATAAAAGAAGCAAGGACCAGAAACCGAAATGTTGCCAGTAAACTAATGGTTGCTCATTTCTGTGCTTTGCTGCTTGTGCTTTGAATGGCTGATACCACAGAAATATGAATCAAAGTAAGCAGAGCGGGATGTCACAATAATCAAGATGGGAGACCAGGGAACTGGAGAGTGTCTGAGCCTGAATTTGCCAAATCAATTGATAAAAAACTGTTTTCTCCATAATAACATAATCAGTCTCCTCTCTAAATAGTTCAGGTGCTGAAATTGCCTTCTGTGCTTGAATTCATAATAATAAGAAATAATAAAAAGCTCAAGCAAAAGGATTAAGCAAGAATGAGCTGTGTGTACGTGCTCTATGCAAATTGGTGACACCTCTGTATTCATAATTCATTGCAAGTGGTTGAAGGTAAATAGATTTTTATTTTTATTCTCCATGAATTGCTCACATAAGCAGGAGCTATCTCGTTCGAACATTTTCCCCCTCTTGTTTTATTTAAGTTGAGAAAGAAAGTAAACAGATGACTGTAGCAACCCCTGATCTCAGACTGTACAAGATGCTGATGCTGAGGCTGTAAGACCCTGTTCAGATAAATCCTTTCTGCTCTGTCTCAAAGCAGAGCTGGGGCTGGGGACCTGAGGACAGGGCATAGAAGAGGGGGGCATCCCCCCAAATTATGTTGAAAGAAGGGGAAGTTAAGAGAGAATGGTGTTTAAGATCCCTGTCATACTCCTTTATTTCCTACTGGAAGACCTAACATTATTTCTTTATGTAATTAGGTAAAACCATAAAAGCAGAGCAGCCCATGAAACTGTGCAGAAGCATATTTAGGGAACCACAGTATGACCTTAGTAGGAGCATTATGTATAACAGGGCTTGGGAACAAGAAAGAGAAAAAAAGAATTCAAACAAACACTTTTATCTTGATGACCCTTAAATGAAAGGACAAGGAAACAGTATGATCAGCTAGCAAAACATTGTGAAGATAAGAGCCCTTTGTCAGCACAGAGGGCCTGATTCTCCCTTCCTTTGTCATTTGCATCTGTGCAAGGAGAATGACAAATTGCAGGAAAGATGCCACAAATCAGATCAGTTTAAACCAGTTCCTGGCTTTGCACGTGCTTTAATGACAGTACAAGGTGAACAGACTTGACTCAGTCCCAAAAAGCAATCAGTTGATCTGGAACCTGAGCTGTGGTTGTATTAAGTATCAAAATATAAATTTTCATGTTGCCAGAATAGAAACAAGAACACCGTACTGCAATAAAATGATAAAGGGAATATTGAAATATCGTGAGTTACTTTAGTAAATATTTCCTTAAAAGTACCTAATTAATTTTCAGATTTCTGTTTCCTTTTTGGTATCTTAGGATACTAAGGTATTTCTAGTATGAGTTGCTTTCTTTTTTACACAAGTTCAGGTATATCCCAATTATCCACCAAGTAAAAACAGAAAAAAACCAAAAAGCCCCCCAAAGCCCTTTATAGTATTTCCACAAGACTAATATAAAGCAGATGTATCCTGCTGAGTTCACAGTATATTTTAAACAAAATGACCCCAATGTTGTGCTGGATCTTACAAATGCTGATATATATGAATATGAATACCTTTCCATAGGGGAGCATTCTCAGGAGTATCCAATGGGTCAGTCTTTCCCTGTTTGAAATGGTAATCATATGCATGGGGTTGTTTTTCAGTTTCATTTAGTTCTTTTTAAAGTGTTTATTTTTGCAACACCTTGTCCTATATTTTGGTATTTTTTCCTGTGTATTTCTCAAGGCAACTAAAAATAATACATGGCAATGTTTAACTCTTGTCTAGCTTTGACAGGTAAAATCCCCAAAAATATGGGTGCACACTGGCTGCTGCCTTGTTGGAGGTTTCCGGATATAAATCATCAGATGTCTATAAGGCATGAGGGAACACCTGCCCAATTTTTTGAAGTAGTGTAGGTTCTGATTCTAAAAAGCATAGGAAGTATATTTGAGGAAAATTTAAGTGCCATGATGGCAAAATCCACCACTCCCTTCCTCCATCCCTTCCTCCCTCCCTTNGCAATCTCCCCTGCAATCTCCTCTTGGAGGTCCCTAAGGATGAGATTCAGCCTGAGTGAGGGTTTGGGTGTCTGTGCCTGTACCTGAATTTAGAAATCCATGGTGTGTCAGTGAGTGGTGTGCTGTATAAATCTATGTGAGTTGTAACCAAAAAGTCCAGATGACAATCACATTCCAGGATGGAAATCCCAATTTCCACCTGGCCCCTGCTATAATCTGGAGGCATCTGAACTCTGCGTAAGCCCTTGAACCATAGAGAGAAAGGATAAAAAATTTTCTTTTGTCCCCCAAATTTATTTTCTTTTAACTCATCCACCTATCTCATTATAAGTAATTTCAGTGTCCCAATGTAGTAGACCTGAGGACCTACATAATCCCATAATTCAAACCTATGAAATCCTGACATGAAAGCTGTTGAGTCACAGAATTGCCCTCAACTTCTGTGGTAAGTGATATCCGCCTTTGGCGTCTGACAGAGGTCAGCTTTGTCCACTGAATGGCTCACTCTGGGAGCTGGACATCCCAGCTGATTTGGTCAATTATCCTTGTAGAGAAAGCTGTAAGTGACCTTTCTCCAAATTTATTCATGAAGATACAAAAGAGAAATTCAGGCCCAGGAGCACGAAGCCTATTTGTTGCAGCAAATACATTTTGGACAAAAAATTTGGAAGGTTCCCTGGTGGAAGATCCTCTAGTAAAAGGTGTCCCTGCCCATGGCAGGGGCCTTGGAACTGGATGTTCTCTAAGGTCCCTTCCAAACCAAACCATTCTATGATTCTGTGATTCTATGAAAAAATAACTGCCTGTATTACACTATATTATAATGACGATATTATCCTGCATTGGACTGACTGTATGTAGGTATGTATTTAGGATATTTAATCCTCTCAGATTTATAAAAAGGCAGTATTGACTTTGTGCCCCATCCAGGAAGGAGGCAATTAGGGTGGGCTTACTCATGTCCATGGCTTTCAGCCACACTCAACACAATTCATACACAGTGAGTATATTGAGTTTACAACACAGGTGCTTAAATCAATTATCTCTTCTAATTTATCTCTTTTTCTTATTGAAAGAAAGTATTTGTCCCACATCCAATCCAGCTATCAGTTTCTTGGTGTGAACCAGGTTGGAAATAGAAAGAAAATAATACCTCTGACTTTTCTTAATATCTCATTTTATTGGGAAAATTGGTCTAAGTCATTGAGTTATTTTGAGCAATATTACTTTTTCCTCTTGCTATCCGTACCCATATCAGCTGGGATAGGCAGAAGGATAGAAGTTTGTTTTTACATATCCCAGCTTTGTGCTTTGACTGCAAACTGAAATGCCCCCTCCCCTCCTGGAAGTGTACACTGAGGTGGGGTTTTGACAGCGGCCTTTAATAGAGTTTCAGGAAGCACGGATGGAAAAGACCTATGAGGTCATCTAGTCCAGTTCATAGCCAGAACAATAACTCAGGCTGTTCTCACCAACAGAGGTGATGGTACTCAGTGGCAAGTCAGACATAAATTCTGAGTCAAAGATCCCTAAATTTTGCAGCATGAGATTCAAGAAGATGAAAAGTCTGGAGCAGCTTCAGTTATTTTCGATAGCAGTTTTTATTAAATTATTTATACAAACATGAATAAGGTAGTATAAAAGGGGCTAAGCATTTAACTATATTTACTTATCTATTTACGTATAAGAGGGTTTGTTTGTGTGTTTTATTTTATTTAAATTACTGTTCCTGTATGTGGATTATGAGGGACAAAGATGGAGAAATTGTCTTTTTCTAGGAGGTTGTGGCACTTTGAGTGGTGTGAGAGAGAGGAGAGGGTTCAGGGGTCATATCAATGTTGGTCAAATACTCTGAAAGAGAAAAACTTTAACACTTATATTTCTGATGTTACTAGCTTTTTGAGCTGTCATCATGGATGTGCCCAGTTCTCACCTGCTGAAGCTGATGTATGAGATTGTTGAGGATTCAGGCAGGTGTTACTACATCTGATCTCACATGTTTTTCATATCAGGATTTTGTGTGACTGTTTCTTCCCCTGTGGTTATGAGCTCTGAAACATCTGAAACATTTTCTGTGGGGTTTTTTTCTGGTTTTATTTTTGTAAAAACAAACTGTGGATAGCAGAGAAGAACTTTGCAGCACGTGGCAGCCTCTCAGCACTCCCTAGATAGTTATCCAAAGGCCTTCTGGATCTCCAGACATGCTGATCTATCCACCAAACCTCAGATCTTAACTGTCCCACGGGAGATAGATATGTATATTTTTATTCTTTTCCCTTATATATGTGCAAGGGATGAATCACCCAACCCACAGAAGAAAGAACACAGCCCTTTCCCAAGGGAAGCAGTGGAAGGGAGGGGAAGAAGAGGGAAATGTTCTCTCTTGGCCACCCCTTGGGAGAAGGACAGAAGATGGCACAGTGGTTGTGCCGCACTTGGCCGGCATCCCCATCACGGCATCAGTGTGCCCACGCCAGGCTGTTCAGGTCTGCGTGGGTGTGCTGTGCTCTTGCTTTTCCTGGAAATTTCACATTTGTTGAAATGAGCATGCATATTTAAAAAAAGGTGTGTGTGGGAGCTGATGAATCACGTCTTCTGTCAAAGACTCCAGACACCCAACTGAAGCACTGCTGAGTGTCTGGAGCTCTTTACTCATCTTTATTCTTGTGCGGGCTTTAATTTCTCACAGAATTTTCCTTGGTGTCATACAAAAATTCCTTTTATCAACTGCTTTCCCAGCTCTTTCCCTTTCACCCACCCAGCCATGCTCCTCAACCCACCTCTCCAGAGGCACTTCCTGATGTTCATCACCTCCTCTTTATTTGACATCCCATCTACTCATTTAGTGGTTCTTCCATAGAAATGCTACAATTAGGGCCTTATTCAAAGCTCTGCTTGGAGACACAATATTACTGATTTACAAGTGTGCGTCCCTGGAGCTTGTGAGGTGACTGGTGCCTGTTCTCCCTGGCTGCACCTGCCACGCTGGGAAGGATACAGGGAAGGATGAGCCAAGCAGAGACCACTTAAGCCTAACATCCTCCCTGTCTCTGACTCAGAGGTTGCCCCAAAACTTAGGAGGTTTTAGTTGGTTTTGCCCTGACAGCAATAGGCAACGCAATGGAGGGAGGGTAAAGGGGATCCTATTGTTTCCTTGAGAATCCTGTTCCAGATTTGGGTTCATCATTTCTCTCTTCAGTTTCCTGAAATGAATTTGTAGACAGGTGCAGGGCTTTGTCTTTTCTCCCAGGTAACAAGGAAGAAGAGGAAATGGCCTCAAGTTGTTCCAGGGGAGGTTTAAATTGGATATTAGAAAAAATTTCTTAATGGAAAGGGTTGTCAAACATTGGAATATGCTGCACAGGAAAGTGGTGAAACCACCATTTATGGAAGCGTTCAAAAAAAGATGTATTTGTGGTGCTCAGAGACATGGTTTAGTGGCGAATATGGCAGTTAATGGTTGGAATCCATGCTCTTAGAGGACTTTTCCAACCTTAAAGATTCTGTGACAATAACTCATGGTCCTTGTCAACTATGAACACCACCAAAGCTTGCCAGGGAAAGGAAGTTTTCTCAAGGGCCAAACACAAAACAACTGGCCTGTGATGTAGTGAAAACTTGTTTTAAAAACAATATAAACCCCTCACAGGCCAGGGTGAGTGAGAGATGTGTGTCAGCATCTGTCCCTGAAGCTGCAGCAGGACGGTCTTGAACAAGGTCTGGTGTTGGAGCCCTGTAACAAGGCGAGGGCTCAGAGGGGCACCAGGCAGGTCTCTCTCAGGCCACAGGCACAGCAATGAGGCCTTGTGTCCCACAGTCCTGGAAAGGCTGGGATATTCACTCATTAAAAGGTATGAGTCAGTCACATGGGCAGATTTATTTGCTATATTTGTATTACTGAATAAAGCGGTGTTGGGCAATGCCCCTTTATGGATTAATTGCACCAATAATTTGCAGGT
This sequence comes from Dicrurus megarhynchus, assembly GCA_013399195.1. Lineage (NCBI taxonomy): Eukaryota > Metazoa > Chordata > Aves > Passeriformes > Dicruridae > Dicrurus > Dicrurus megarhynchus. Next base: position 165,716 of record VXAD01012546.1, read on the forward strand.
GCATTTTCCTCTCAGGCAAGCAGGCACTCCCACAAACCATCTCTGAACTCTTTTTGGGTGTTAGTTTTGGGCCAGGGGTCCCTCCCAAGGGGCAGTCAGGATGCAGCCACCCACTGCAGGGGGGCGGAGGGTTCAGTACTGACGTGAGCTGTTGCGTGCCAGCTGGCCTCAGTGTCACGCTGTGGGCTGAGGCAAATTTAATTTAATAGCATGGACAAAGTCACAAAATCCAGCTTTTCAGCAGCCTAATCAGTTTGGACAGAGGGCTGCTCTGGCGTGGCCGTATTGACTCTGGTTTGGAGGATGGCTCAATTGGTCCTGTCTCAGATCTCCGTTCAGGCTCCAGTGCCGTGCAGACAGAGCTTTGTAGCTCCTGCTTTCCATTTCCAGAACTAAACTCAAAAGTCAATGGTAATTTTCTTCAAAGCATTGGGATGCACCCTTTACCTTTGAATTGTTTATTAAATTCTTGAATTTTTTCTTACAAATTGTGGACACCACTTAAAGGCAAGACACAAACTTGGCTTGCAGTCCTAGGGACATCAAATATCAGCCCTTCTGAGGGGGAGTAAGATGTTTTTCATAGCAACTTGTAAGAATCTGTTTCCCAGTACACACAGACTGAGTGCTGTTTTAATAGCTTTGACTTTTGGAGCAAAAGCTCAGTGAGTTGTAATTAAAGCTGGTCATTTGTTTTTAATGAAATCATTTTCCAAGGCAAAAAAAAGGGTATATGCAGCTTTGCCCAAATCAAAACTTGTTGTGAAAATGTGCTGATTTCAGTGACATTTTTTATGGGAGTAAGTCCAAATGAATAATTTCAATCTTCCCCTTGCATTTTGATAATGTCAGAATGTTTCATTTCAAGAATATTGAAACATTTCATTTTAGCAATGCAGTAGGAAAGAGCTGTGAAGTGCCAAGTAATCTTGTCTTCAGGATTTGTAAAGCATAGAGTTTAAAGTAACAAAAGATGGTGGGCCCCAAACTTGTTCCTCCAAAGCCTGTTCAGGCTTGATTTTCCCAGTGTTTCATATATGGTGTCCTTCGATACGTCTTGTGAAAGCTGCAAGGAAGGAATGCAGAAGAATTACTGGTCATCTGGAATTCATAATGAGAATTGAATTTTTATTTAAGGAAAAATAATGAGAAGCTAAATAAAGAAATAAAAATTAGAAAAAAAACCAAAAAACAAACAAAAAACCAACCAACTAACCAACCAAAAAAACCAAACCAAAAACCCAGAGAACATGCAAATAACCAAATTTTCACTTTGCAAGCGTTTCCCTTTGTGTATCTCTGCTGGGGAAGATTTTTTTCTTGGTTGGGTTTTTTTTTACTGCTGATTTGTTTGGTTTTTTAATAGAATCAAATAGATCCATTTATTTCAGAAGACAGGAAGCTACTCAGAAGTTACCATTGACCTCCAGCTTCATGTTTTACCTGAATTCACTTTCCTGCACAATCAAGATTTTCTGGCCTCTTTGGTGATCCTCCCTGCCCAGCTCTTCCAGGAGGCTTGACACTGTGTGAACCCCTAGGGGTGTTCTTTTCTACTTTGCCATCAGTGAATGTTGCCCTCCAAATCAGCATGGTTTCAGTGGATTTTGTGTAACCAAGATAACTTATAGATGAGCAAGAGTCTTATAAAAGAGTAGCTAAAGAAAAACAGAAACCGATAGAAATTAATGGAGGTGAGTGACATAAGTGCAGTCCTAGAAAACTAAAGAAAACTATTTAAACTCTGTAATTTAAAAGAGATTATTCAAGAAGTGTTTTGAATGAACTAATCAATGAACATTAGGAATCTTAAATCACAATTAAATTTCATTATTTGTCAGCATTAACCCAAACGAGCATGTTTTCTTTTTAGCTGCCATACTTGAAATCATTTGGAATTTAATTGGAAACACTGACGATAAATTAAATTGCAATATTTACAATCACATAGGAGAGTTTTTAAATAAAAGTTTCAAATAAACTTTGCTGACATTTCCTAATGCCCATGAAGTCGGTGGCTTGGACTATGGCTATGGTTGAACATAACATGTGTTTATGTACTTCCAAATTACCTCTAAAGATTTCTCGCTCCTGGAGAGCCTCCAGTTTGACCTGGGCTTATTTCAGCATCTCACATGGCTTTAGTGATCCATGTTTAATTTAGTGCTCCCACAGCTCTATCCCTGGAAGTGTCTAACTGGTGGGTTTAACCGTAGTTAAGTCACAATGATATGAATCACAGAGAGCTGTGATTGAAGAGCAAAACTGGCCTTGGTCTTGTCCTGGAAGGAACATCAGGGGAAAAAGTATTTTTTTCTTGCTGCTTTGCCAAGCCACCTCACCCCCTTGCTCTTTTTTATAAATGTTGACAAAATCAGAGATGAGAAAGTACTGAGGAGGAAGACATCATGACATTGGAAAGATGGAAGTAGGCTTTGTGGTTGGCTGCAATCAGAAAGGTTCACAGTCTCCCTTTGCCCAGTTTCACTGGTGGAGCAACACACCTGGTTTTGGGTAAGGGGGGATTTAAATATGAGTTTCTGTCATAGCTGATTGGTTTGCCAGCTTGATGGGATAGTCCTTTCTGAATTGTCAGTTTATGAATATATAATCCTTTAAGGCACATGTAATAGGGAATTAATTACTTTTGCTCTTTGGGAGGACGTATTTAGCATTTCTATAGAGTTTTAACACTTTCTTCCATTCTTTTGATTTTCTTTTCTGTCTATTTAATTACAACAGTTTTTAATATGAGTGGAAAGTCTATTTAAAATAGATCAAAATACCCACGTGTCTCTCTTTTTTTAAATCTAAATATGGATAACTCTTAGAAAATTTCAGATCTTAATAACCAATAATGCCACTGTCCATCTTTGACAGTCTACAGAACAGGGAATTTTATGCTCCTAAGTTTATTAAGGAAGCTATTACTTACTTATTAAACGCATCATGAATTCTGCTATGAATAACAGAATGCTAATGTTCAAATAACTGCTTATATTAGTAACTAATGATCACCTCTAATAGTCCTGCTATATTTGTGTGCAAACCACCTTCCTATTTATAAACCAGCTACATAATGTGTCTGTTATTTGAAGCTTGCATTTAAATACAACACACTTCCAAATAAGCAAATATATTTATGTATCCAGGTGCAAGAAGACACGAGCTCATTTCACTAAGCTGGGCAGATGGTGTTTCACGTGGAACTGAGCTCTACTATCTAGTTGGATCTCATGGACTGGGAAAGACTGGCTCTGTCATGGCCGTACCACTTGTCTATCTGGCCTGGTTTGTGTCAGGCCATTTGAAGAGTGCCAGTGGGCTTAATTTTCATTTCATTTTCTACAAAAAAGAAACAAGCTGCAATGTGAATTCATGGTAGCAAAGTGGCTGGAGGCTCCCTCTGCCATCAGCACTGTCTCATGGTGAGGAGAGCAGGATTCTCATCTCATGGGAGCCATTCATACCAGGGCACCACTTTTGCTGCTGGTCCCCACCTGTGGAGATGCAGATAATTAATGAATAATGAGCAGATGATGATGAGGAGCCAGAGAGACACCAAACTACTGCAGGGGTGCTGTGGAGGAACAAGGCTCAGAGAGTAATGGAGAAGGACAATTATCCATGTTTTCCTTACTGTTACATTAAAGCTTTTGAATGTCTTGAATCCCTTTAAATAATATTGATAGAGCTTTTCAAGAAATTTTACAGTTGTTATCCTTGTAAATTTAGTGAGGAGAGATATAGGTGAGAGAAGAAAGCTCAGTCAGTTCCTGTGGTCTTGGAAACCAAATTCTATACGTTATCTGTCTACAAGATCATAGAAAAATAATTTACTAACGTCTGTTAACAGAAATGTGCTATTTTTTCTTTTTCTTTTTCTCTCTCTGTGAAAACAGAAATTGCCTTTGATTTTATGTTAAATCCCCTTAATCTAAGTTTGGCTGGGATAGAGTTAATTTTCTCCTTAGTTTCTGGTACAGTGCTGTGTTTCGGGTCTAGTCTGAGAATAATGTTGATAACACACTGATGTTTAGCTGCTGCTCAGCAGTACTCACTCCAGGCAAAGACTTTTCAGTGTCCAGTATTATGCCTATGAACAGGTACGCATGAAGCTAAGGGTCAGCATGGCCAGGAGAGCTGGACAAAGGGATATTCCATATCACAGAACTCATGCCCGCTGTATAAACTGGGGAAGGTTGGCCAGGAGGGGCTGATCACTGCTTGTGGCTGATCTGGGCATCAGTCAGCAAGTGGTGAGGAATTTTCTTGTGCGTCACTTGTTTCTTTTGGGTTTTATTCCTCTCTTACCCTCTCCCCGCTTTTCTTCTTCTTCATTCTTCTTATTATTTTTATTATAGTTATTGTTAGTATTGTTGTGATTATGATTATTATTATACTTTATTTTATGTCAAGCATTAGACTATTCTTGTCTCAATCCAGGAGTTTTACCTTTTTCTGATTCTCCTCCACATCCTGCTGGGGGCACAGGGAAGGAAGTAAGTAGCTGTGTGGTGATTAGATTTTGTCTAGGGTTAAACAACACCACCAACAACTCATTAAATTGAACATATAATGAAATTATAATGATTCCTTTAAACCTAGTACTACATATTTATAATTCCTTAAGAATCACATATATATAAATATATATGTATACTTCTTCAAATTTAAGAAACTGCCATGTAACTTTGTCCCAGCCTACAAATAAATCATTGTAATTGTGTTAAGACGCATTGTCACATCAGACAGAGGGTTAGGCCTTCTAACAAAGCTGCTGCTTTTTGACTTTACCATTTTGAATCATTCAGTTTTGACTTTCAGGTTACACTAAAATACATCTTTGATATGCTAGACAGAATGAGCTGCTTAAATCTCTCACTGCAAGGCATTTCTCTAAACTCTCTAATATTTTTTGCTGGCTCTTCACTGCATCCTTGACAATTTTTCAGTATCTTTTCAAATGTGCTCTGATATCAATCTTGCCAGTGCTATAAACAGAGGTAAAAATCATCTCCCTGTCATGCTGATTTTGCATGCTGCCAAATTCCCTGCACCCACCTGTTGTTTCCTATTTTTGTTACCAGTATTAAAGAATGGCTTCATGGATACCTCAATAAACCTGAAGGACAGAAATTTGCCACCCAGAAATGGGAAAGAGTGCAAAGCCAGAATTCACACCTGGGTTTTCCACCAGACCCAGAGAAACTACAGCACAAAATGATAAGTTTCAAAGTATAGTGCTTTTGGGCCCAATTCCAACACCACTGGAAATGCTCCAGGATCTTCCTCCGTCCTCCACTGTCACTTCAGAGAGATACCACTCGTCTATAGGTTTTGTGCGGATGGTTCCATATGGATGTCCCAGTGCTTCTCAAATGTTATTACCCGTCTTTAGTAACTACGCTCAGACTTTGGGTTCCCTTTTCACTCAGGGGACAGAAGCATCTCCAGGGCTGGTTTACCCTCCCCTGCTATTATTTACTTTCTGCCTGACATCTGCTAGCCTCACCTGCTACTTCTCAATTCCAGCCTTGGAAAGAAAAATTAAATCTTTCTCTGCTTACCTTTGCCAGGTCATCATCCCTGGTTTTAAGACCAGTAGAAAACATAGACTCTTTTTTCTTTTTCCTCAGGCTGAGCCCCAGTCTTCTTTGCTGTTCTTTAATATGAGTAGTTTCATAAATTTGATCATCCTTGTCATCCTTGAGCATTCCTTGCCATCAGACCAATAATCCCCCTGAAATGTAAACACAACAGATGCCTCTCAGGTGAAAAAAAATAAAAATAAGAAATTCAGCAGTGCTATCACTTTTTGAACAGAAGACTCTTCTTAGTCTCTTGAAATGCACACGAGTCCTTCTCTTTGGCTTCAATCTATGAGCTCAGTACATAGAGGCATACAATCAGATCCTGGAGTGAAAAGCTGCACTTGAAAAGTGTAAAGAAAGCAAAAATTTGAGAATTTCCCATTATGGGTTTAATCTGGATCCTTAGACATTAATGATAGCATTTCTTTTTACATCAGGTTTTGTTGGACAAGGCCCAGACTGTCTGTAAAAATGCTGAGCATATCTTTTATTGAACATTTTCTTATTTAATGTGCCATTTTCTGATGTATATTTGATAAACAAATTTGTTACCAGAAGCGTTCTTGTTACCAGTGACATTTAAACACAAATGCAGACTTATATATGAGTAATTGTGTTTCGAGTGTAACTGTGTGCATAAGTCAGCATTTTGCAAATGTTACAAAAATGTACAAGCCCAAGCAGAAAAAACTACTTGCCCATCTTCTGCTACATTTGATGTAATGAAAGGTAATTACCTTCTATTCACACATTAAAAGAAAGCACTCATCTCGGATAAGACCTTGATTGAAAGTCTGTTGAACTTAATGGAAGTCTTTCAGTTGTTTTTGGTGAAAGGTGTCTCAGGCTTTCGGGGGAAAGGAAGATTTTGCGGCACTGCTAAGAGATCTTTTGGGACTAGAAATAAGGGATTGTCACCACAGTGTTCAGGTGTTGTGGAAATGTCTCCTCTTCTGAAAGTCTTGCCTCTGGCACTCATCTTCTTGTTGCACTAAGGTAAAGAAAATACTGTTGACTCATATCTACCAGAGGTGAAAATCCTATCTCACATATGTCCTTGCCATATAAGAACATTTAGAAAAGAAATACATGTCCTTAAAATGATATCAATTCACCTTACATGACTAAGAAAGAGACCATTTCTAAAGGATATTGATTAAAATGGAAATACATTCAAATACATGGATTCTGAGCTTGAAATAACCTTTGCAGTAAGTGAATGGTCTATTTTGAAAGTATGATGGGTGTTCTGAGGGGCACTACTGTATCTTAATTTTATTTCATTGCTATAGAGAGTTTTTCTCTGTTTATGAAAATGCTATGCAAAGTGAGATCTATGGATTTCAGAATGAGGAGGAGCAGGAAATTTTGTCTTAAAAAGACATTTGCCTTTCTATTTCTTATAATTCTTTAGTATCATGAAAGACCAGAGCCAGAGACTCAAGCAAAGATGAGTTTTCCTAGGCTCCATATCAAACACAAAATAAAAACCATTCCCTTTCCATGAAAGTTCCTATTTTAAATGATTTAGACAAAGAATGGGACCAAGAAAGCAGTAAAATTTGTTTTGTAGTGAGGGATGCCAAGAGATCTTTATCTGAACAAATCCAGAAAAGGAATTAAAGACCTTTATTGGGCAAATCTCAGCTCTACTCTCAATGGACTGATTTTACAGTAAATTACTTGATAAGAAGAGAAAAATCTAAAGAAGGGGTGACTGAAGATTAAGGTCTTCTGTGAGTTGGGAAGAACACTTTGAAAGGCTGATCACTGCACCACAGTCCCATGGTCATCTGTGTCCATCTCTTTTGCATCTCAAAGCTGGATTTTGCCATTGAGACTGAACTGCTGTATGGGTGCAGAGCAAAGATCACAGGTCAGAGAGGGCAAAGCCTGGGGCTGTTGCTTAGCCATTGTGGATCTTGGGTGGTGAGTCTCAAGTGTCTTCTCTCGAGGATGTGTGGTACTTTGCTGAGAAAAACAGAGGTGCTTGCAGGTTCTTGGATACTGAGCTGTTGGAAAGATACTCTTGCATCAGTGACAGAGACATGGACATAGATTCTACAGAAACTGTCTGGTAATTTGTTCATCCTTTTCCTGGATCAGGCTTCACTTTGCTGCAGAAGTCTATACAAGGGCTAGGAACTTAACTCACACCTACCAACAGCTCTTTTTTGAAAATAAAACATACGGAAGAGTGAAGTAGAACTTGAAGCCAATTGTGAAAAAAACATATAAATCTACTAAGACCACCTCCATTTCAGAAAATGTCTGTACTAAAAAGGGACTAAGAAGCTAAATGTGAGTATTTTGCAACCTCCAAAATGCCAAAATTGTTATGAACTTAAGGGATAGTCCAGGAAGTGTGGAATCTAAAGCACTTACGGATAGATTCCAGGTGCGTAGGATGTGTGGAGGCATCATGCATTTCTGCTTCTGATTAAACCAGGAGAATCCACAAAGGCTTTGCAGACTATCCGGTAAAATGTAGATATTGCAATGGTAGATATCACAAAAAACACAAACATTTTTTTGCCACAACATTGCAAACTACAGAATTTCGAAAAATTGAGGGTTTCACCAGCAAATTTGCCAGGAAAAGAGTTTGCTGATGACAGTAATAGAGGCTGCACTGAAATTCTGTTTCTAAGGGTCTAAATACTCCTGGTCCATCCTGTTGTGTTGCTGCTCTGGGAAACTTCCCAAGCAAAGACACATACTTTCAACCAGTTGTGTCATCCTTATGTTCATGTGCATGGCACAGGGTTTGGAGTGAGATGATTTTGAAGGTCCCTTCCATCCCAAACCATTCTGTGATTCTATGATTCTATGTCAGGGCTGTCTTCAGGTATGTAACTCTAACTGGTCCCTTTGCAGGTCGACCCACATTGCGTCTCTGTGCTGGCTGTTGTGGGGCAGAAGGTCAGACCCTCCCAGCCAGGGAGGGACAATCTCCAATAAAATATGGAGAGTCTTCTTGGCCCTCCTTTGGTTGCTGATGTATTTATAAAAAGATTTTTGTTATCTTTTACAGCACTAGACAGATTAAATTCTAGCTGGGCTTTATTCTAATTATTTCCCTTCATAACCTCACAATATCATTGTATCTTGAGTTGCCTGCCCCTTCTTCCAGTGGTCCTAAACTCTCCTGGTTTTTTCCTAAGCTCCAGCCAAAGCTGTGTTCAGCCAGTCTCCTTTCCTGCCTATATTTTGGCACATTGGGGTGGCCTGCTCCTCTGCCTTTAGGATTTTCTGCTTGAAGATTATCCAGTCTTCCAGGACTCCTTTGCCCATCAGGACTGCCTCCCAAAGAACTCCCTCAACCAGGTTCCTAAACCAGCCAAACTCAGTCCTTCAGAAGTCCAAGGAGCAGCTGTGCTGACCTTTCTCCTTACCTATTTGAGAATGGAAAACTCTTTCATTTCTTGGTCGCTGAGCCCAGGACAGCCTTCACCCACCACATCTCCCACCAGGCCTTCTCTCTTCACCATCAGAAGCTCCAGTGAGGGTCCTCCCCTGGTTGTCAGGATGCCAAGAAGGTCTCCTCCACACACTCCAGGCACTTCCTAGATTATTCCTCTCTGCTGTGATGTGATTTAGTGTTTGTGAGACTCTTCCCAGCTGCTTATAGAATATTTTGTCTGTCTTCATCCTGGTTGGGTTGGTCTATAACCAAGCTCCCACCAGGAGATCTGCTTTGTTTGCCCTCCTGATTCTTACCCACAGACAGTGGATACTATCATCATTAAGCTCTGGACAAGCAAAACACTCCATAATATACAGGGCTATTCCACCACCTTTTCTTCACATCTAGTTTAAAGCTCTTCCAATGAGCCCTTATCACCCCTTTGCAAAGATCCTTTTTCCTCTTTGAGACAGGCATACTCTCTCTGTCACCAGCAGGCCTGGTTCTGGGTTAACTGACCCCAAATTCTGCTGATGACACCAGGCTTGGTGCCAGGTATTGATCTTGAGAATACCACTTGTGCTCTTGATCCCTTAACTTGTCATCCCAAGGCCCCTCAGGTCTCTCCTGATTGCCATTGTTCTTCTTGTTGTAACTTCATTGCTACCCATGTGGAAAATCCATAGTAAATAATGGCCTGAGAGCCCTACCAAAGCAGGGCTTTCTCTTTGCATCATTAACCAGGCCCAAGGGAGGCAGCAGCTCCCTAAGGAATGGGCCTGGTCTGCACACTGGGCCTTCTGTTCCCTTCAGAAGGGATCTCCTATGGCAATGACCCATCTGTTTTTCTTTAAGGAGTGGTTTTGGTGCAGGACATGGGCCTGTTTAACCTCAGTGACACCCCCATGCTGGATCATCATCCTTTTTATCGTTCAGTTCCACTGGCAGCACCTCCCATCCTCTGGGCCAGAGTGTCTGGGGAGGGGGGATGATCTCTGATGAGACATTCCTGCTGTCACTGGAACTTGGCAACTGCTAAGGCATACATATAAACATATATATCAGGAATATATATATCTATCAGGAATATATCCTCACATTTCTAATTGTGTGCTTCAAAGCCTTGCTAACGTTTTGTCTAGGGCAGGAAAGATAGGTGCTGCAGTTTTAGCAGATGAGTTCTCTGGAAAAGAAAATATTAAAATAATGTTTCATAAGAGACAGGAAGATTCTGAGAAGCACCCTTGTTAAATTTATGAAATCTCCCATATGAATCCCATATGAATAAAGTGACTTGTGGGCAGACAGATATGAATCATCACACAAGCTTTTGAAATAAATGCACTTTTGATTGAAGGTGCTCAAAGTTGTTCTCTGCACTTCTTTGCAGAAAGCGAGGGAAAATAATGTACACACATTAAAAAAAAAAAAAAGAAAAAAAAAAGGAAAAATAGGTGCTTCGGCAGATCTCCTGGGGATATCCATGTGGGATTTTTCCCTTCTGAAAACACAGCTTTTAAAAGATATGTACTTTAAGATTTTTATTCATAATTCAGCTCCTCCAGCTCTCTGCTTTTCTCTGAATAGCCTCCAGTTTTCCAAAATCTTTTGGACAGTCCTTGCCCAAGAGCGACCCCTCAGTCTAAGTTGTGGCTGTCCTCCTGACTTGTATATATGCATAAAGAAGATACAAATATATACTTCTTCCTGACATTATTTTTGTGCAACAATTGCTGTCTTAGTCATGGTAAAATTTTGAGTCAGGAGGTCTCAGAACTAGCAACATAAGCTTCAATAACTTTTACCAAACTGTGGCTCAGTACCACTATGTTCAGCCTTGCAGCATTTTAAAAAGGTGCTGAGTGAAGTCCAAGCATTGCAGCAGCAAAGAGGCACTTTGATTGCACAATAGATTAGGAATTAACATACTCCTTCCTCTTGAAAGCAGTTTCCAGGTGCCTCAAGGAGGAAAGTGCTCTGTAGGAGTAGCCTTGGTTCGGTCTTTCCAAGCCTGGATGGAAGAAGAAATGTTTTGGAGAATAGGACAGAGGAGGGGCGAAAGGAAAATGCCTGAGCTGGCCGATGGTTGTTTGCTTTCTGGTATGGCAATCTTCAGAATTTGATGCAATTTGTACAAAAAGCAAAGGAGGTGAATTGTAAAGTTTCCCTTCTAGAACATTTGTCTGTAGTAAGTAAGGTTCTATTCTCAGTGCTGTGGGTTCAAGCCCATCAGGCAAAGAAATGAATGTTGTCCCTCTCTTCTCTAGTGAACACTAGTCATCACTCTGGGACATACACATGCAGTGGTGATTTGTTCATCCTCCCTTCAGTCATGCCTCTGGCTCCCTCTCTCGCCATGGGCACAGTGGAAACTGAGGTGTATAAAATTATACAGAGAGAGAATATGAGGGAATATGAGCTTTTTGAGAGCAGCTTGTTTGATTGAGGGCCCAAGGGCTGTAGCCTTAGAGGTCTGGTTACCTGCCAGTGCCTCAAAGGTCGTGAAAGTCACAGGCAACCAAAATCACAGTCCCTAGAGATGTACCTCAAATCGCAAACTTTGTGGCTCAGAGCTGTTAGAGTTTCATATATTCTGTGGCTTGGGAAAGGAATGGAATCATAGAAACATTAAGGATGGAAAAGACCTCCAAGATCATCAAGTCCAACCTTTAGCCGAATTCCACCATGCCCACTAAACCACACCATGAAGTGCCATATCTACTTGTTTTTTTAACACTTCCAAGGATGGTGGCTCCACCAATTCCCTGGGGATAGATAAGGCGAACTGAACTGGTGGCTAGATTTCTACATATGCCATTGTTTTCGTATCCACATCACATTGCAAACAATGTTTATTTTCACATCCATTATTCCCTCTAGACTTACTTCAACATTATGGCTCGCTTTCAGCTTTTCCTTCCAGCTGCCTATGTGTTTCAAATTGTCTTTCTAAAGATTGATCTAATTTTGTTATTTTCTTCTCTTATTTCTAATTTCTCTAAATCTGCCAATATTATTTCTCTGCACTCTGACGTGGCTCGCTAGTCCTCCCAACTGAACCTCATCTGTAAGCTTCATTAGCGGGCTGTTTGCTAACTCAAGCAAAGGGATGCTTATTTTCTTATTTTCTTTTTTACCAAGTGCTCCATATTCCCTCATCATTCCTCTCTGAGCCATAACCCATCCTTTGCATCTGCAGGAGCTGGAACGACAGAGCAAACTGCCTTCCTGCCACTCCTGTAGCAGGACATCTGTACCTTGTCAAAGCCCTTGATGTTACCATGCGTCAAGGGAAAGTAATGCAAGTCAAGAGTGAAACTTGTCAAGTTTGGACATGTAACTTGGGGCTGTACCAGGATTAATTATGCCTTCTGCTGGTTTTACACACTCATGTCATCAATAAATTCTAATAAACAGGAGTAGGATGTTCTTATTCATGTCATTCCAGAGGAATTAGAACACAGTAGTGTTATTTAGCAATGCAGATGTTTTATTATTGTGTTGTTTATGTGAAAGTGGATATGACATGAAGAGGTATATCAAATGAGCAATAGAGAGAAGCGAGCTGTGCTCCCTTTTTGATTATGCATATTTATTCATACTGCAAAAGTTACTGCATGTAGCAGAGTCTTCTAAAATGGATTGCTCAGTTTGGAAACCTAGCCTCCTCTCTTCTCACCAGCCCCCCCTTTCTTTTTTTTTTTTTTATAAAGTTTAGTTATGTCAATACTACCTTTGTACAGTATTTATGAGTTCCTTCTTTAAATTGCACCTTAATTGGTTTAGTCACCACAATTGCGAAACAGGAACCTAATCACCAGAAGCTAAGTAAGCAGAAAAAAAATAATGATTTGGAGCTGTCTGTCTACTGCTGCCGAACAGACACATGGGGCACGCTTTAAAGCTATAATTGCATTGTGGCACTGGCTTGCTGTTCCCAGCACATGCATAATGTAGCTCCCAGTTGTAGACTGCCACATATCCTACTGTATTTACCCTCAGATGCCAGTGGAGCACATGCCACCCACAACTGCTGCTTCCCAACAGTGTAAAACTGTCACACTTTCAATTAGATGCCCCAAAGCACTTTATTGCCCACTGGAGGGTATAGTCATATCTTGATGGAGGAAGATTATGGGCTAAATGCATCCAGAGTAGTTCTCTGCAGGCTGCAGCAGAACTACTTTGGGAATGAATTTGGATGAATTACACCGTTCATTCTCGTGGTCATAAAACAGGGCTATGCACTGCTTGTTTTTGAGGCCACAAATTCTTGACCACAAACATTTGGGCCAGTATACAGCCTTATTACTTCCCTGAAGGCTTCCACAGCTAGAGAAGACAAAAACCACAGCTGGAGACCCTGCTGCCCTGCCTGTACCTCTCTGCAGCTGTGTGTTGCTGTGCAAATAGTCACTGCAGAGACAAACTCTGCCTCTGCAGACCTTGAGCAAACCTGCCCTTCTACTTCATCTTCCTTCACCTCTCAGGTTTGTCTTTGTGTACCTGCTGTCTGTGCACAGAGGCAGTTCATACAAACCTTCCATGGCCATAATTTTGGATAAGAAAAATGATTGTATTTAAAGGAACTGAAGAGGTACTGGACCCCAGTAACCCCTCCTAAGGCAATGCTGTGCACTGTCGAGCCATCTCACACAATCTTGTGTCTAGAGACATGTGTGTGGATAGGCTACTGTTAACATGTGAGCAACCACTCTGGCAGATGCGTAGAATTTTGTTAAGCCAATGCCACTTAATTATATGTCTAAGTCTAAAACTTCAGTGGAGAAAGTAAATAGTCTATACCTCAGTGTTGAAAGTTTCAGCAGCGTCTGGCCAAAGAGGGAAAAGATATCTTGGAGAAAGGATCGGAGAAGGATGTGTAAATGTAGAAACGTTAGTCACGCTAAAATGAAACCGGCTGAAGCCAGATTTAATTGAACCCATAAACACATGTATGATTTCAGGAACAGGCAGTTTATTCACCTCTACAGATGATATTTAAGATTTGCATAAGTGAAAACCTTTTAGGTTCCTCAAGGGGAATTTCCATTGAATCTTCCTCTAGTGACAGGCATGGCTCAGCTCCCAGTCTGGATACCTTAACGGGCCTATGCACAACTGTGTCTACATATAACAGTTTGCATGTGAGATCCATGTCTGAGCTCCCACTGGAGTCAGTGGGGATTTGAGCAGTGGAAACCAGAGGTGTTCATCTGATCCACTGGTGAATGTCTACTTCGCAAAGAACTGAATCACCTTTAGCATGCCTTTTCCTACAAGATCTCAGAGAAGACACCCAAACATCTTGTTTTCTGAATCTGTAGCTACCAAAGAATTTTTTTAAAGTTTTAACTTTACCTTTTCCTCTTTAAAAAAAAAAAAAAAATTAACTCAAGACGGCATTTATTCATATAGTTTCTCTGTGGTGCCACAAGTTTGCTTCAGTAATTAACTTGTCCAGCTGAGCTATGTTTTACAGGGTTTATATTGCTGGTGTACTTAGGAACTTTGCTAAACCAGAGTTCAAAATACGTGTTTAAGTTGTTTACAAGATCAGGGCCTTGCTTAAATAAATGTGTGTGCTAATTTGAGCCTAATTGGCTTAATATTAACACCACATGACTATTAAGAATCGATTTAGTTTTAACACAGAGCATCACGTACATATCTAATTTAGAAAGCCCAGAGAAATTGAATGCAAACAAGTCTGAGAGTGTAGCAGTGAAGTTACAAATTTAAGCACCCAAGAGCCAGGGTACAGAAACAGTGTGGATCTTCCAGCGTAGCAATAATAATTCAAACATATTGTATCTATATAGTATTTTTATTACCAGTCAGACTATTAAATGCATACTTAAATCTATGCATGATATGCAATGTGGGCAAGTCTATTGTTCCTTTGAAAACTATAGCTTTTTCATTTCCTAATTGCAGTTTCATGGCACTGCCAAGGTTTTGTGTTTAATTTATATAGGGATTTCTATGGTCCTTAGAACTGTTAATAGAATGGATTCACAAAGACCCCTACTATAAGGAAGGCAAGGCTGGTAAGAATGCTATTCATCATACCACTTTTCATCAGCAGGATTAAAAGAGTTTTTATCTACATTTTGCAAGAGGGAACGGAGTCACAAAGTGATGACCTCATTTACCTACTGCTGAGCAGCAGACCACTGGAAGCACTAATAATAAAATCAAGGCCACCCAGGTCCTAAACCAATGCCTTCAGTTATGCACAGGGTAGGTTATGAATCAGATATCTATATATACTGATATCTGACTGTGCAAGGTCAATATAAACGTACAGGGCTAGAATCAAGGCAGGTCTGCTCCTAGGACCTGCTGGTTTCAGTAAATACAGATGTAACCTCTCAGTCAGACCAGTTCCTTAGGTGCAGATCCAGTGCTTATACAGTGCATCAAAAGTGTCAAACATATGCCTGCATGGATCTCCACATAGTTCATAATTGACAGAATTTCAGCTTTCTTTTGAAGCTCCCCCTTGTTTTTTGCTTTGTTGGAAAACAACAAGCAAGCAAGCAAACAAAATCCTTTCCAAAAATGACATAAATGAAACTTTTACGTTACTGGGATCTCAGGTTTCAGGCTGTCTGCCTGTCAAAAAATTAGGTCTCTTAGCACTATCGTTTCATGACCTGGCACCCATTAGCAAAACACTTTAAGACATATCTTACCTGATTTGTGCAGTAACAGTAAGGGCTTTCTGGAAAGCCAGGGAGCTGAGCATGAGTCTAGTAAGTCCCAAAAAAACCAGCGATTATAAAATATCTGTGTCTGACCACTACAAAGAACTTGCTCAGGGCTTCTCAAAAATAGAGGGAAAAAAGGATTTGTTATCCCAAAGCTGAGGGCCAGGGCCAATCCACAAGTTAATCAGATAGCTCTAAGGCACCTTCAAACATTGCAAAGCAAATATAGCACAGTCCCAGAAGTCCCACATGTCAAATATCCCACAGTATGTTTGCTTTGCACCACTAGACCTATGGCAATCTTGTTTCCCTCTTACCAGTTATAAAGTTCTGGCGGACCATCCTGAGTATCTTGAGTGGGGCCTTCAATGGTCCATCACTTCGAAATCAGAGAGCTAGGGCTACTGGTACTGATGTTGATATCCAGCTTTCCTTTGAGTTTGTGAATCTGGGTGTTTAATTTGTTACTTCTGCTTGTTGCCCCAATCTTTCATAGTGGATGCCATTAAACAGATAGCTGCACGTGCTTCGTTCCACGTGTTCATGCCAAGTGTACCCTGATTTGAAGTTAGTGCATGTCAGACAGGGCTAATGTACTAGATAGCTTCAGGGCTGAGGCTCCATGCTGTACTAACACTGTGATGGACTTTCCAACCTGGTGTTCAGTTGCACTGTTTAGATTAAACACCATAAAATTGCATTTACCTCTTTCAGACGCAGACAGGAAACTATGTGTCTCCGTGGGGGGATCTGCACCACTGGGAAAAGGAGTTATCCTGTGCCTCCAGCCTTCTGCTGTGCCTCCCAAGTGTGAGCAGAAGGATGGACTAAGAGCTCATCAGAGGAGCTCCATCTGGCCGATGTACAGGCATGGGCTCAGACTCAAAGGGAGATCACAACATCTCCAAAGCCAAATCGTCTACTTATTATCTTTCCCAAGCTTCCTCAGTGTGTGACTTGGTGCTGCTGGAGCGCCGCAGAACACCCCGGGCAGCCGTTCTTCAGCAGAGCTGCAGTGCCAGTGGGCAGTGCAATGCTCAGAGTAGATTAGCTCAGCTGGCAGGGGTATCAGCTCCTGGGCTTGCAGCAACCCAAAAATCAGCCTGTGTGATTGATTTCACCTGTTTGAGGGATTGGCATCTAGTGCAGGATGGTCATATGAGCTTCCTCTGGAAGTTCCTTCTCCTTTCCTTAGAGAACAGAAGGGCCTTCTGAGCACTCATTCCACCCTGAAAAAAAGGAATGTGAACCAGCTTATGGAAAGGACTCTACCTTGCTTACAGGTAGATCTAAAGTAGCAGTGACGTATTCCACAGTGGGTAGCAAAGTGAGATGAATCCCACCTTAACTGGGAATCAAATTTTACAACAGGGAGAGTCCATGGCAGCCACCAAATCTGTGTGCTTTGTCTAATCATAATGAGGACCCCATTACTTATTTCCCATAAGCCAGTGGTTAACATTTTAATATGCATTTCCTTCTTCTTAATAGCCTAAAAAGAGTAGATAACTATCACAGCCACCCTTGTGCCATGCCTCTACTTTGGTCATATTTTCAGACATGTCCTAGTAAACAGGTTACAACTTTAAGGTATGAATGTAGTCCATAAGTTCAGGCTTGAAAATGGGGAGAAAGAAATAAATAATAGGTTGTCAGCTGTCTTTAAAAAGGTGCATGCATCAGGAGAGAAAATAAAGACACTATTGCTGTGCATAGGAGACTTCAGAAGCATTCAGATAATACTTACATCTGCTTTAATGATTCCGTTTTAGCTGTCATTTTCAGCATTTACCTTGCAGCATTCAAAAGCAACTACACTTACATGTTCTCAACAGACACAGTGCCAGTCTCAGATAGAAGGGGGAAAAAAAAATGAAGAAAAAAGAGGAAAATGAAAAGTGCCATACAGTATCTTTCAAAGAACAAATTCCTTGCAGGAAATTAGCAGCAATTTTGGGGCCACCACTGTTGAAGAGAAATAAGTTTCAAGAAAAAAAGTGAATAGTAACAAGAGGCAGAAGTAAAGACAGGCTCATTTCAAGGCTTAAAGAGGAACAGGGAAATATTTTGAAGCAGGAGCTCTGGAATCAGTGTGTTCTTCTCTGTAAGACCCTGCACAAATCACGTCACCACCTCTGACTTGCGTGGTTTCCACCCCCAGGAGCACTGAAGCCGTGCTCACACCGGCACTCCAGAGATTGGGTTTGCCTCCACAGGTGGAGCTTTGTGGGTGCAGCTCTGGGCTGAGGTGTGGTTTGGGTTCATGGTTGGCACAGCTTTTCTCTGTGGCCTTGGGTGAGCTGATCAACTGCTTGCTTACTTTGACAGAGGCGCTGTTGACACGTGCTGTGCTGTGCTGTGATTTAAGCCCTTCCACGTGCTGTGCTGTGCTGTGATTTAAGCCCTTCCACTCTCCTCTCGGCTACAGATTGTCTCCCCCTGATGCCCAGAACCACAAGAGGATGTGCAGCCTCACTTCAGCCTCTCTAGCTCACATCCCAGCATCTCAGATGAATCACTCTCAAGGCTGGTTTGCACTGCAGTGCCAGGGTTCAGACATGCAACCTCAGCTGCAAGAGGAATAATACTTGGAGAAAAGGCTAGCTGGGACCCAAAGGCTACATGAGTTGGATAATACTGTTTTAGAATCATAGATCTGTTAAGGTTGGAAAAGACCTGTAAAATCATTGAGTCCAACCATATATCATGGAACCACAGACTCATTAAATGGTTTGGGTTGGAAGGGACTTTATCAATCATCTAGCTATGGGCAGGGACACCTAGGCCACTAGACCAGGTTGCTCCAAGTCCCATCCAGCCTGGCCCTGAAAACATCCAGGAATGGGGAATAATCAAGTCCAGCCACATCTGGTTGAATTAAGTCTCTCATCTGTAAAAATGGGTTGGGAATAACATCCCCATTGTCAGACTGCTCTCCACACACCAGAAGACTTCTGATAAACTCTGAACAATCACTGTAAATCTTAAGGGAATCCTGGAACTTGTGTCCCTTGAATTTACCTTTCACCATTCATGAAACAGCCTGGAATTGAAGCTCTTCCAATTTCTGTCGTCTTGAGTCTGTTTATCCATTTCACTCTCATAAGATCCCACCTGGATTGTTGCATACAGCTCTGGAGTCCTCAGCACAGGAAGGACATGGACCTGTTGGAATGAGTCCAGAGAAGGCCATGGAGATGCTTCGAGAGCTGCAGCACCTCTGCTATGAGGAAAGGCTGAGAGAGCAGGGGTTGTTCAGTGTGGAGAAGATCTCCAGGGAGATTCAGTGCCTAAAGTGGTTACAAGAGAGCTGGAGAGGGACTTTGGACAAGGGCATGGAGTGACAGGACAAGGAGGATTGGCTTCAAACTGAAAGTAAGTAGGTTTAGATTAGATATCAGGAAGAAATTCTTGACTGTCAGGGTCCTGAGGCCCTGGCACAGGCTACACAGAGAAGCTGTGGCTGCCCCGTCCCTGGAAGTGTCCAAGACCAGGTTGAATGGGGCTCTGGGACAGCTGGTCTAGTGGAAGATGTCCCTGCCAATGGAAGGGGGTTAAATTATATGATCTTTTTGGCCCCTTCCAATCCAAACCATTCTGGGATTCTGTGATGATTGATTCATAGAAATGTTTGCTTTGCTTTTGGGGAGTATCTCTTAAATTGCAGGTTTCTAGGAAGAGAAGACAGGAGATGAGAGGTCCTTTCTCATTTTTGTACCATGGAAATAGGGGGCTCAAATGCTGTAAGATGTTTCTCTGTATCCAGATAATAAAACAGATGAAGGAGGTGGATGTTACATATTTATTGAAACATTTCCTTACCCTGTACCTCTTTGAAGAATTCATTTATAACCAGACATTTTGGAAATTTAAGTCCTGTGTTTATGGAGTAAGTGGAATATCTGAGGTTAAATGCCAAGGGACCTCTCTAGGCCGTGGAGACATTCATTAATGGCATCCTGCTGCCTGCAAGACACACTCCAGCTACAGAAATGTGTGAAATTAGGAACACCACTTTCTTTCTTTTCTTTCTTTGGATCCCCTCCAAATTCACCTCTGNCCCCTGATGCCCAGAACCACAAGAGGATGTGCAGCCTCACTTCAGCCTCTCTAGCTCACATCCCAGCATCTCAGATGAATCACTCTCAAGGCTGGTTTGCACTGCAGTGCCAGGGTTCAGACATGCAACCTCAGCTGCAAGAGGAATAATACTTGGAGAAAAGGCTAGCTGGGACCCAAAGGCTACATGAGTTGGATAATACTGTTTTAGAATCATAGATCTGTTAAGGTTGGAAAAGACCTGTAAAATCATTGAGTCCAACCATATATCATGGAACCACAGACTCATTAAATGGTTTGGGTTGGAAGGGACTTTATCAATCATCTAGCTATGGGCAGGGACACCTAGGCCACTAGACCAGGTTGCTCCAAGTCCCATCCAGCCTGGCCCTGAAAACATCCAGGAATGGGGAATAATCAAGTCCAGCCACATCTGGTTGAATTAAGTCTCTCATCTGTAAAAATGGGTTGGGAATAACATCCCCATTGTCAGACTGCTCTCCACACACCAGAAGACTTCTGATAAACTCTGAACAATCACTGTAAATCTTAAGGGAATCCTGGAACTTGTGTCCCTTGAATTTACCTTTCACCATTCATGAAACAGCCTGGAATTGAAGCTCTTCCAATTTCTGTCGTCTTGAGTCTGTTTATCCATTTCACTCTCATAAGATCCCACCTGGATTGTTGCATACAGCTCTGGAGTCCTCAGCACAGGAAGGACATGGACCTGTTGGAATGAGTCCAGAGAAGGCCATGGAGATGCTTCGAGAGCTGCAGCACCTCTGCTATGAGGAAAGGCTGAGAGAGCAGGGGTTGTTCAGTGTGGAGAAGATCTCCAGGGAGATTCAGTGCCTAAAGTGGTTACAAGAGAGCTGGAGAGGGACTTTGGACAAGGGCATGGAGTGACAGGACAAGGAGGATTGGCTTCAAACTGAAAGTAAGTAGGTTTAGATTAGATATCAGGAAGAAATTCTTGACTGTCAGGGTCCTGAGGCCCTGGCACAGGCTACACAGAGAAGCTGTGGCTGCCCCGTCCCTGGAAGTGTCCAAGACCAGGTTGAATGGGGCTCTGGGACAGCTGGTCTAGTGGAAGATGTCCCTGCCAATGGAAGGGGGTTAAATTATATGATCTTTTTGGCCCCTTCCAATCCAAACCATTCTGGGATTCTGTGATGATTGATTCATAGAAATGTTTGCTTTGCTTTTGGGGAGTATCTCTTAAATTGCAGGTTTCTAGGAAGAGAAGACAGGAGATGAGAGGTCCTTTCTCATTTTTGTACCATGGAAATAGGGGGCTCAAATGCTGTAAGATGTTTCTCTGTATCCAGATAATAAAACAGATGAAGGAGGTGGATGTTACATATTTATTGAAACATTTCCTTACCCTGTACCTCTTTGAAGAATTCATTTATAACCAGACATTTTGGAAATTTAAGTCCTGTGTTTATGGAGTAAGTGGAATATCTGAGGTTAAATGCCAAGGGACCTCTCTAGGCCGTGGAGACATTCATTAATGGCATCCT
The DNA here is from genome assembly GCA_013399195.1 of Dicrurus megarhynchus. Lineage (NCBI taxonomy): Eukaryota > Metazoa > Chordata > Aves > Passeriformes > Dicruridae > Dicrurus > Dicrurus megarhynchus. The sequence goes on from VXAD01012546.1 coordinate 187,014, forward strand.
GCTGCCTGCAAGACACACTCCAGCTACAGAAATGTGTGAAATTAGGAACACCACTTTCTTTCTTTTCTTTCTTTGGATCCCCTCCAAATTCACCTCTGTCTTCTCTCTCTGGATGCAAACCAAAGACAGTAGATGCTGCAGCGTGTATCCTCAGGAGCGCCTCTGCAGATTAAATGCCCGCAGCTATTGTGCATCCAAAGTCTCTGATGAAAAATCCTTTCTGTGACAGAGGAAAATTCAAAATCTAAATATAAAATGGAGCCAAATTACCTACTCTTGCTACGGGAAGTCTAACAAACTGGTTTACTTGAGCGTGTCCAATTTAATGTCCTTGCTTTTTTTTCATGAGAAAGAAAAAATGCTGAAGAAAAAAGAGAAGAAAAGAGAAGAGAAGAGAAGAGAAGAGAAGAGAAGGGAAGGTGCGGGAAGGAGAGGAGAGGAGAGGAGAGGAGAGGAGGAAAGGNGGAAAGGAAAGGAAAGGAAAGGAAAGGAAAGGAAAGGAAAGGAAAGGAAAGGAAAGGAAAGGAAAGGAAAGGAAAGGAAAGGAAAGGAAAGGAAAGGAAAGGAAAGGAAAGGAAAGGAAAGGAAAGGAAAGGAAAGGAAAGGAAAGGAAAGGAAAGGAAAGGAAAGGAAAGGAAAGGAAAGGAAAGGAAAGGAAAGGAAAGGAAAGGAAAGGAAAGGAAAGGAAAGGAAAGGAAAGGAAAGGAAAGGAAAGGAAAGGAAAGGAAAGGAAAGGAAAGGAAAGGAAAGGAAAGGAAAGGAAAGGAAAGGAAAGGAAAGGAAAGAAAAGGAAAGGAAAGAAAAGGAAAGGAAAGGAAAGGAAAGGAAAGGAAAGGAAAGGAAAGGAAAGGAAAGGAAAGGAAAGATAAGTTGATGATTTTTTATCTCTGGAGCAGGTGGGAAGTGGACATTTTAATGCAAATTATTGGGGTTTCCAGATTCTGGTCAGGACTGTGGGATGCAGAACTTCATATTAAGAAAAGATAAGGGGTCTGAGCCACTGCCTGGAGTTTCCCCTGGAGTGGCCCTGGTAGCTGTTTTAGAGGCAAGCACAAGAAACCCTGCAGAAGGCAGATATGGAATAACTGGCCTACAGGGAAGTTTCTTCCTCAGCTTCGTTAATTAGAGGCTAGTAAAGTCTCTAAGCATAAGGATTTATATCCTGGGACCAAGCAGTACAGAGAAAGAGCTCCTGGTCTCTGTCTGGGTTGTGAAGTGGCTTCTTCCCAGGCAAGAAATATCCTGGGAGATCTCTTTACTGTCAAAAATCAAAGTGTAGTCAGGCCTTCTGGAGTGTTCACAGGTCTCCAAAGGAGCTCAGCACTTCCAAAGGGCCAGAGTGGGCCTTGTTTTTGGGTCTCCCTCTTTATGGCCCTGCAGAATGGGCTGTGATAGCTCCCATCTGTGGCTGGCTGCTCTGAGATACAGAAAATGGGAATCTGGTATCAAGGATCCATGAATTCTCAAATACCCTATACAGGTATTTGTCACTGGCCATGGCAACGGTGTCGTGGCAGCTGTCTATGAGGAAGGACAACCTGCCCCTGTTCAGCGTTCACCATACCATTAACGGTGAGCTATGCACTGCAGGTCCCTCATTCCCCATGGTATCCTGAGTCAGAAAACTCTCTAAGGAAGGTATTTCAGCCTTAAATGTTGTGTGTAGAGCTGATCAGACCAAAATGCTGTATTTTTGTCAGAAAACATGAAGCCAGTTAAATGACATGTTGTTGGAGCAGTTAAAAATGAAATCCATCTTTTCAATAAAGTGCAGGCAATCTAGTCTCAAATTTTCAGCACAGGAGGCATTTTTCATTACTTCAAAGTAACTTTTCACAAGTTTTTTTCCTCGTTATTGTATAACAGCATTTTAAAGCACATCAATGTTTTTAAAACAAATTGTAACAATTTCTATTCATTGTCAGAAACATTTTTATTGACCAAAACATTTTTTTTTTTTGCCTTATTTTTAAGTTTTGTCTCTCTAAAAATATTTTTTTTTCAGGGTGGGAGAGGGGCTAGAGTTAATTCAAAGAAGAAAAAGAACTGTTGCAGACTTGCAATGTGCTTGATGATGAAGGACATCTGTTTTCCATGTAATGCTACTTTAAAGTTTTCAGCACTTTGACAGGTGCAGCCTGTAACTGAAGTGGGTGATGAGGAGAGTAGGAAGCACAGAGGAGACAGAAGAGGGAGGAGATATGAAGTGCTAAAGATGGCCAGCTAATGACAAGAGGGAAATATTTTCTTTTATGAAAGAAAATATTAAGCCAATATTATTTTCTTTTATATTCCATCAAAAAAAGATTTTCCAAAACTATTTGTAATTGAATTTCTGGAGAACTTGGTGTATAGCTAAATAAGTATGTTTAAATCAATTCCAAATTTCGTCTGCTTAAACTAAGTGGAGACCTCTTTAAGAAACTATTTTCCTCTTGCCTTCATAAAACAAGACAGAAAAAAAACCCCTAAAGTAAAAAAACAGAACAAGCAAACAACCTCCTTTCTCCCCTGAAATTACCCTCAAAACACAATCTTTCAGTATAACAAAAAATTCTGCAAATGCTTTCTTAACTAAAAAACCCATCCTTTTCTTGGGAAAACATGTATAGACAAAATTACACAAGCCAAACTGATAAATACGATTGAGCTGTTGTGATGTTAACTCAGAGCTGATCGATTTAATTTCTGATGTGCCACAGGAGCATCAGTATGAAGTTAGTGCTGGCTACGACCTACCATGACTTGCTGCAGCTCCTGGATTGCAGCTCGGGGCTGGTCAGCGCAGGTGGACATGGGCTGGTCTGGACTCCTCTGCTCTTGCTTCTGTCTGTCCAGCTGTGAGCTCACCAGCTAACGGCGACAGGCTGTGCCCGGGAAAGGCAGGACGTGTTCCTGGCACAGAGCTGGAATTAGTATGAGGGTTCTGAGTCCAAGGTGCAAGTTGCGATGGGATATTGCAAAAAAAACGGAAAAGGTAATTTAAAATACTGGTTATTTAGTCGAAGCAGGCACTTATGAAACCATTTCCAATACTACATCCAAGCATCTGCCAGTAATTAAGTATGAATTTGAATAAATGGTTCGCTCTCTCTTTCATGATTGCTTATTTGGGATCTGGGTCACAAAACTGAGAGCAACCCTCTGGGAGTCACTGACTCTGACAAGCTCAGCCCTACTGGGACATTTCTTCATTCAAAAGCCAGCAGATGAATGGGTTGAGGCATGAAATGAGCAATTCATCCCACCCAGACGTCATGCAGATGGTGAGTCCATACCTACATCTCAGTGCTGGAAGGCAGTTGGATACAAGAATGGATTCTGAGCTTTTTTTTTTTTAGATAAAATTGTCTGTCTGCAAAAGGGCTCATCTGCATTTAGGCTGGCCTTTAAAGTTTTCTGGAGTGGGGTGGCTGTATTCTTGCTCCCCATCCTCTCTAATTTTTTTAACCAGGAGCCTGCCTGCACCACACCATTCGTAACTGCTTGGGAGAGCTGTGACAAGTAAATTTCTATCTCTCAGTGGAGCTGATATTCTTAAAGCTTCAGGAGCAGTCATCATGAAGGAGAAAGCTGTGAATGCCAATAAATTATTGAAGAAAGCAGGAGAAATATTTCCTTCTGTTGACACATTGACATTCACCTTTGGGAATGTAATCATGGGAAAGGTAGGCAATCTTTTGTCATAGGAACCTTTTGCTCGGAAAATTCAGTCTTTTTAAAACCATAGTAAGGAGACTGCAAGCTCTCAACATGGGAGGGATATTCAAGCTATAGGGACATCTGAATCAACTGCACATCATTAAAATGTGCTCCATGATACATCATGAGGTTTTAGGACATAGACCCCTCCAGCTCTCTGACCCCACGGACCAAGATCTGCCCGGGAGTGGGAGGGTTTTCCATGAGTAAAGCAAGGCAGCCTTGAAAAAGTCAGAGTATAATCATGGAAGAATGTAAAACTCAGATGAGGGCAGGAGGCTGAAGCCAACAGAGACCTGTTACTCTGAAACAGAGAACGAGCAAGGGCATGTTTACTGAGAAGGACAATTCCTTCCCTCTCAGACTGTATCTCAGGGAATGGCTGGGAACAGGATGGGAGACCTGGCATTGGGCAGGGGCTGTTTCTTCTTGCCTGGAACTGTGTCCCTCCCACCTTCTGCCATCATTGACAAAAACAAAGCTTCCCAGACCCAGCAACAAGGAGGATTTGTTCCTCTGAATTTTGAATTCTGTTTGGAAAGCCATCAAATTAGCACTGATGTTTTATTCCAAAATCAGAAACGGCAGGGAAAAACACCCAGGAGCTCCCTGGATTTAAATCCACAAAATCAGCTCCAGTTTTGTTTAGACAAGATGAGTGAATAACCCCCCCTTCTCAGCATCATATTTGGCTCAAATCACCCATATACTGGTTTACAAAAATCTAAAACTGCCCCTCCGGCAAATTAAGGGATTACGTCAATCATTCAAGTCCAGTCTACCTGACAACAGCACGCAGCAACAGGGCAAAAGGTTTGATGCTCTGCTGGAATGTGATAAGGAGAAAATGCCAAATGACACATAGGCAAAGTTATTACCAGTGAGATGAAGACAAACTGGAGGGAGTTCAGAGAAGTGCAGCAAAAATGATTAGAGAGCTGGAGGGGTTGATTTACAAGGAAAGTTTTACAAGAACAACCGTCAATATGCACAGCAGGGCTGAGCAACATATGAGGGGGAGAGGGAGACCATTGCAAATGTCTGAACAGCACAAACACCCAGGGAGGAACAAAATTACCCCAGGGGGAAATAACTAGGATAATGGGTTGAAATTAAGAGAGAGAAGATAAGCATCAAATAACTTCTCAGTGGAAAGACTGTAGAATAATCTAATATGGGAAGATGTGGAAGTCCAAACCAAACAAGCTATAAATTCCTTCCCAGAGACTCTGCAGATATAAGCATCAGCAACAATTAGCTTTAGAAACCCAATATTTCTAAACAATAAGTATCAAAGCTTTCAGGGGAAGCCAGGTGTGAGAAGCCATTTAAAAGGGATGATTTCCAGATAATTCAGTGACAACTTTCTTGCTGCTCAAAACCGTGTCAGGGAGGAGATGGAAAAGGCTCCAACTTTCAGTTTAGTGCGTGAAGTGAGCATGCTGGAAACTCCCAAAAGTGCAGTTTTGGCAATGTGGTCACTATCATACTCCCTGATGAATAGTTTTCCAGTTGAGATAGTTGGTCTAAATCTGCCTCCGGTCTGGAGTGACTGGAAATCAACACCAGATAATGGCTGCTTGGTAGAAGGTGTGACATGAGTTAATGCACTCAGTTGAATTTCTACTGGCTATTGGACATGTTCTCACACTAGAAATGCTTCGAACAGCAGGATCAGCATTAAATTAACGTGTATGCTGACAATCTTGCCAAAGAAATCCAGAAGGGAGTGGACATTAGTAATGAACTGCATGTTCACCTTTGGAGCGAAGTCATTAGCAGGGTACACTTTACCTCATGGGCTCTGAACCTCATCTTCACCACCACTTCACCCAACTCCTGCGTGGGATGTCAGATTGCAAAGCAAATTGTTTAGCCTTTTTCCTCAGCATACTAGAAAAACCTGTAATTAAGGAAAAATTGCATTACAGAAAATTTGTTTTCTAGACACTATTGTTTTTTAGATAACTCTTTTCAGGCTGTTTCATGAGCAGGACAGGCATGAGCAGTTTGTTGTATGTCACCAAATACATCTAGTTGTACAGAAGGTAGTAATAGCTGCAATGAGTAAGGAAGCGGCATGGGAATCTCTTGCAGAGTAGTATTTGAAGGTCTGTCTGAGTAAAGCCACTTAGGCCATTTCTAGTTTATTGTTGTTACACTTTGGTGTGGCTTTCCAGTAATTTATAGGGGTGTTTGTTGAGTTCATGAGCTCTTGAGACCTGCATCCAATAAAATAGTGATGTACTTTCTCTTGACTGAAGGCAGAGGCATATATCATTGCATGCAGTGGGTCTGATATCATTTTATGCCAGTTGAGGAAAAAGGCTGTAAGGCTCTAACTTAGTCAAAAGAAGTGGAAAAGTTTAAAAAAAGAAAAAAGGTCAATAAAGGACATGCAGTGTGAAGGGCACTGTTTTGTTTCTAGTTTCTTCAGCTTGACACATTAAGTTAGCAGGCAAAGAATTTGGTAGGTTAATCTTATCCTTTTCTACAAGATCCCATATTAGTTTATGATCTCTTTCTGAGCTTGATATAAAGCCATGGAAGTTAATGAGCAGCTATTAGATTTACCATTATTTATATACACACATATATATATTCCCATAAATTTTCATCTGTATTTTAACATTTCCAAGATGGAGAGTACTAATCCTTTATGTCCTTGCATGTGTGTTAAACACAATATCCTTTTAAATTTAATTAACATTTTAAAAAGTTGCCTCTACCTCTACCATTAGCCTCTTCCCCTCTATCAAACAATAAATGATGAATAAGACTTGGTTGATTAGCTGTACAGAAGGGAAAAAAATCCACATAAGGAGTGAGGTTTATCCTTAAAATAACTTGTTTCTTTCCACCTACAGACTAGTCTAGACATTCCACAGTCAGTCAGCATGCGGAACAATCCCATCATGTAGAAAACAACCCAAAAAGAATACCGGTTTCTAGAGTGACTGTGTGCATCTGTATAGAATAAATATAAAAGTCTCCTCCTCGCAAAAGACAAAGCCAGCAGTGCCTTTGTTGGCTGTCTCAGAAGTCTCAGCTCACTGCCACATCAAGAAAAAGGACCCGGAGGCCTCTTTGATGTCATATCACCCAGTGGCACAGCCCACGAGAGTGACTGAAAGACGATCTTCAGATGTTGCACGACGGGATCCCAGTTAAGGACAGCCCAGCTCGTGACCTCGCAGCAGCCAAGGCTGGGGCAGAAGTGATGGGGCTTTGCACATCCTTGTGAAGCACCAGATGATTTCAGCGAAGCAAATATTTCTGTTGGTCAAATATTCCTGTTAACTTTCCCTGGCCCCGGGACACAGTGGTGCAGAGGCATCGCTTGCAGCCAGCTCGGGCTGCTCCGTGACATGGGCAGAAGGTGGTGCTGATGGGCGCACAGTCAAATCCCAGCAAGCCCGATGTTGCCAGTGAGCTGTTCTGGCCACAGGCCATTTGAAGGGAGGAGGAGTGAGTGGAAACTTTTGTTTTGTTTGTTAAATTCAGCTTGGGATTTCCCAGTGACTGCTACCAGTGGAAAGTTTTAGCATATGAATTAACATAAACTCAGGGACTGTAGTAAGTCTTCTTACTGTCTGACTTCTGTGGAGATTTCTTTAGCTGTCAGATGCTGAAGATGCATTTGCCAGTCCTAGATTGTACCTCATGGTGGCCCCAAAAAGGCTTGAGCATAAAAGTGGGGAGACCTTAAGAGAAAAGGGCTCTTGTGTAGAGAAATCAGGACTTCAAACATATAATTTCTATTGTTAAATCAGTTTTAAGAAAGAAAGAGATCATAATTCAAAAGAAAGGTCATCTTTGATCTGTCTCTATCTCCTTGCTTTCTTTTTACTCCCTTTGTTCAGGAAAGGAATAAAACCCACATTATTACTCAGAGGTAAAGCCTTAAAGGGAGCATGGGTTATTACGGATGCCCCGGCTGTATTTTCCCCTCTCTATCTGAAATCAGGGAGCCTTTCTATTACCAACGGCGAACGCACCTAAGTACAAATAAATGTTGCCTTGAAGAACTTATAAGACAAATGTGGAGATGGAAGAAAGGAAGCTGCTGCCGAGATGGGGAACTGAGGCACAACAAGGTTAAGTGGCTTTCTGGAGGTCACTCTGGAAGCCTAAGATCGAGCTGGGAAGAGAACCAAACTCTTCTGAGTCATCATCCCCTGACAAGCCCATCCTTCTTCTTTTCCTACTAAATGGAACAATCCTGCATTGGTTGTGGTATAATGGTCTACATGACCGGGTAGGTCTTTTCCATTTCCAATGTCTATGATGAGAGTAATTCTGCTTAATGGGGATGCAGTCAGCTGGTGCCAATGGTTAAGTGTTGCTTAACCAGGTGTTAAATAGGTATGAAATTCCAAGCTCTGGGCTTTGAATGCAGAAGTTGCCAAATGAAAGTGAAAATAAAATAAAATAAATAGCAAAAGGGAGGGGAAAAAAGGAAGAGAGAGACTAAAGGAAATGCCCTGGAGTATCAGATCCATGTGCCTACATACATTCTGTTGTTTTCCTTCTACTCCCATATTTCCAAGGGGGTTTAAATAACATGTTTACTTAATAAGGTTAACAGACTATAGAATACCCAGCTCTATTTAAGTACACTCCTCCTCCTTTCTCTTTTTATTTTTTTTTAATGTATGCAATAGCTGGTTTTTTATCATCTGTCACTTTCTTTTGCAATGTCACCTTTAACTCGCTGCTGAAACACACTGTTCTAGTGAGCTCTGCTTTCCCTGTGACGTGTTTGTTTAATGTGTATTTAGAGCACTAGCAATTGTATGCAGGCATCAGGCAGGTAACATTCCACCTCTTTGTCTTAAGTTATTTCCTTAACACTTTTTTTACTGTCTTGGAATTTTCTATAGAAAGTATGTCTTGTGTCTTCATACATGTTACTTTTATGCACTTTTTCATGTGATATAGTATTAGTGGCCCTTCATCCTGACCGTTTTTTTTTTCTTTTTTTTAGTGGGGGAATCTCACAGACTTCTTTTCTTTCTGCTGGGGGATCTCACACCGGTCCGATTCTCACATTTCTTCTCTTCAGTGCTTTAAAGTTTGACACATCTGAAATCCATAAATTATTTCACAGCCATCAGTGTTTCTTCCCAGGTTAAATTATTTAATGGCATTGTTTTATTTAAAGGTTCAGATTAGCTGCTGACACTTATTGACAGGAAGAAACACATCCTTCCACAGAGATAAAACATATTTTTTATTAAAGAAGAGAGTGAGGTATGATTGGGTTCCTGTCTTCTTCTCATACGAGGAGGAGGAAATTAAGACATTTGGCCCTTTAAATGACAGTGTGCCATGGAGACACGTAGCACTGTCTTTTATTCTCTCCCTTTCCCTCAGACTCCGAGAGCCTTATTTTAACATACTCATTTCACTTCCTCCATCCTTCAGTTTCCGGTCTTAATCCCCAACAGCAATTGCCCCATGGAGAGTGGAAGATTAAGGGATTGCAGCTGAAGAATGAAGCTCTAGGCTTTGATTTCAATGGGTTTCATTATGTGAGTGGAGCTGCCGTCCCAAGGATTTGCAAAGCCTGGCGGCCCGGCACTCTCCTGTCCTCAGCCAAACCCACACTGGAGGGGTTTCCTTCTGGGTCAGGACCAGAGCAACACCACAAATCTGACTGGTATCCTGCTTTTCCTTGGCAAGCAATTTGACCCTAAGTTGCTCCAGGAATTTGCTGGTGTGAAATGCACGAGAAAAAAAAATCAGCAAAAAACAACAGAACACAAAACTCTTATTTGCAGCACTGAGCCCGCAGGCTCAATCAAAAGAAAAATAAAGCACACACATGCAGACACACACTCATATATATGTATGCACCTGTGTATATACAGAGCAAGAACTCATTTACATAAACAGAGGCATGTCATTTTAGCAAATAACACTCTTCTCCCTTGATTTCAGCAGACTCTTTCTACCTTTGCTGTGCAAAATTTGACACTTCACTGCAATGCTACAGAGAACAGCACAAGTCTTCCTCATGAGGGTGTTATGAATTCAGTGTTCTTGTTGCTTCTTCCAGAATTTACCTTGGAAGAACTGACTGAGTTGGGGGATTCACCCCAAATTACTTGCAAAAGCATCAGAGCAGATCCCCAAGCAACGTAAAAAGAGGTGGCAAGGCTGTGCTCTGTCCCAGCGTGACTGTTCGTCCTCACGCAGAAGGGTGTGCCAGGGTGGAAAAAGCTTTTGGGGTGATTTAGGTCTCTGCAAAGGAGATGGCAGTGGGTGTTCTCTGCAGGACAGGAAAGTGGTGGTGAAAAAGTCACCTCTGGCTGGCCCAGGCATCATTTTGGGATCCCAGCCTCAATCCATGGGACCTAGTTTTGTTTACATCATTATTAGGTAGACAGAAGGAGGATTGGTACAGTCCCCCACCCTTGTTGTTTTCAGCAGTATCTGCTGCACCTGGGACACTTTAAATTGCTGCCTTCTGCCTGCATGGTTGATCTCTGCCCAAATAATTCAAATCTGTACAAAGCTGGCAGTAAAAACTGTAATAAAGTTCATGGTGGTTTTGCAGCAAGTATGTTGCCGCAAACCACGTCTTGCATAGACCTTCGGTGCTGCAATCCCCTGATCACCAAAACACAGAGAGGAAAATACATAAATGCATTAGTGACAGCCCTTTGGACTCAAGACAGCATGAAAAAAAAACAGCCTGAAACTATTCTACACAATTTTGTCCTTTCTCTTGATCCAGGAGACATTTTGGTTAGTGAAAGAGTCTTTCAGGCAGACACTACAATGACATTTTTACTACAAAGATTTTTTTCTGTCCTTTGCAAAAATTTGTGCAACACTCTAGGAAATAGTTTTATTTGAGCATCTATAAGATTTTTGTCCCCTATTTTGTGGAGTATTTTGTGTGTGGGGGGGTGTGTTTTTGTTGATTTTTTAAATTAAGAAATAAAAAAAGAAGAAAAAAAAGAAGAGAGCTTGTTCTTGAGGCTTCTGGTAGATGGAGTCAAGTTTCCTCTCTGAGAAATACAGGGGCTTGATGCTTTGTGCCCTGTTTGTGTGAAAGAGCTACATGCTGGTGAAGCTAGTACCAGACTCATTTTCTTTTCCTATGAGTCTTGTGAGAAATTCTACCCTTTACCAAAATAAGCCCTCTTCCCCCATCATATTTTCATGAAAAAAAAACCCAAACAAACTATAAAAAAAACCCCACAACAAAACATGTTTATCTGAAATAGTCCTAGTGTTGGCATAGGAAGAAAAGAGATCCCTGGGTGATGGCCCAACCCTACAAGGATCCAAACACCCTATTCTCCTTCTGAGAGCAGAGGATGCAGCTACACCCAAGCAGAGTGTCTGGGATACATGATGCCCTGCAGGATGTGACCCTAAGAAGAAAATAAGGGAAACAAAAGAGGTGGAAAAGGATGCTAAAGCTGCTGTCTCATTCTCCACTGACTATGTCTGTTCTCTCTCCAATCTGAAAGGAAAACATCTATATTTCTGTAGGACAGCTTAATGCGTCCGTGATCGGATAATGTGCATTACAGCCTTCTTTGCTATTCTCAGAAGAGTGCTCTAATGCCCTGCTTATACGTAGGACACACACATCTGTGAGGAGAAATGCTGTGTCCTTCGGTTTCATCTTGGACTTGTTCGAAAAGTAACTCCGCACTTGTAGCCTGCCTCGCAGGAGCACAAGAGGGAAAAAGGCAGCAGAGCTCACATCTGCCTGGCTTTTAGGTTAAAAATGACATTAATATGGCAAAGCTTCTTTCAGGACTTCATCATTTCCACCAGCGGAAACGAGACGAAGGCCCCCAATCACATATGTGCTCAGACATGCAGAAGCAAATGCCAAAATGAATTAACTGGAATAGCTCTATTAATTTATGCCTCGGCAGTAATGACCTTAAGACACAGAAGAATTATATATTAATTTGTTTCTAGTGTATAACACTGCTAAGTTAACACATTTAGGAGAACACACTTCCCTCACCTCCTGCTGTGGAGGTAAATGAGGCAGTGTCTGATGGTGACAAAGCAGACCGGCTTTCCACTAGATGGCAGCTGGTGCCTGCACAACCTCCAGGCATATTTTGGTGCAGCAAATACTTTTTTTTTTTCAGTGCTAATCATCTCACAAGCTGGAAAATGGGCCATTTCTCTCCTCCCTCTCCCCCTCTTTGTTGCTCACTTATTGGGGAGGAATGGGAGAGAAAAAGGGGAGGGGGGGATCACTTGACCGGCACGGTTTTGTATCAGTCCTCCATCTGCTGCGGAGCTGGCCTGATTATTTTTAAGCCAACATTGGCTCTGTGCATGCAATGGGAGAGATAAGACTGTGTGTGTGTGTGTTTGTGGGTGGATGTGGTCAGGGGGAGAGAGAGAGGCTGGTGCTGAGAAGTTTTTCCAGAGGGCTTTGCAGCAGGGATGGGTGACAGCCTGAGCTCCTAAGGGAGGAAGAGTTTGTGCCCAGGTGAAGGGATGGGGTCAGTGAGGGAAGGCCGTGGGGTGAGATCAGGAAGAACACCCCTGCACAGTTCCCTGACATCTGCATCAGCCTGACAGAGGCCAGTGCCACAGCCAGGGAATTGAGTGTCCTAAAGTTTGACATCACACGATGCGGAACACAGAAACAGACTCGTGGAAACACAGAAGCAGAGAATGCTTTGAGTTCGAAGGGACCTTAAAGATCATCTCATCATCTTGTTCCAACCCCCCCCCGCCATGACAAGGGACACTTTCCACTAGGCAAGATTTGCTCAAAGTTCCATCCAGGCTGTCTTAAATAGACCTGATATGTGCAAAGGTGCTGTCCTCAAGCTTTGTCCCTCTTCTGGCGAGGGAATGATGGGGAAAAAAAGCATCAAAAATGATGCAGAGTTTGCTGCTTTTCAACAGGCCAGTATAAAAAACTAAAGACTTTTCCTCTTCTGCCCAGGTTGCCTTCCGGGTCCAAAATAACAATTGTTTGTGCAGAACTTTCCACTTGAGACTCTGGACCTTTCCATAGTTCCTAAGCAGCTTTGTGAATGCTATCCAGCTTCTGTGGAGGGAAACTGAGGCACAAGGCAATGCCTCGCCCAGTGATGATATACATTTTCTTTTTCTCCCTTCTGTATGATGGGCATTGCAGCAGACCAAGGTGGTGAGGTCCCTACTGCTGCAGCCTGGAGAGGGTGACAACAGGACAAGGCTGCGAGGCTCCCTTGAGGCAAAATCTCGTGTTTGGAGAAGGTAGACAAACATGCCACTGGTTCTGAGCATTTAGATTTCTCTGTTAGAAGAGATATGGAAGGTTAATTTTCCCTTCTCTGAGAAGCAGGTTGCAATCAGCAGGTTTTGTTCTGAGCTGATGTTATCTCCAGCCTCCTCTCCCCACCTCAGCCCCCCTGCCCATGCTGAAGTTTCTCCCTCTCTCCAGACCTGCTGCTGCATTGCCAACATTGGCCCTTTCTCCCCCATTCTGGTGCTCCTCCACAGCAGATTTTCAGTTAACAGATTGTTACAGTTCCACTCCTTACTTCCTTCTCCTCCTCTTCCTCCTTCAAAATAGAAAACAATGACCAGACCCCAATGAGAGCATCTCTGCAGCTTCAGGATATCTCCAGCTCTTTGGCTGCTTCCAAAAAGTTTGAGGCATCAGGCAGGAGAAGCTGCAACACACCAAATCTCCTCTGACTAATTTTGCCTTGACTTTCCCAATTCTTCCCTCGTCTCCTGTCGTTTGTAGTTGAGTGCCTTCCACTAGGTCTCAAGACGGCTGATTTCCTCCCTTGGGGCATTGCCAGCTGCCATATATGAGTTTCTCCTATAGAGATTGAATGAAAACATATACTGTGCTGGAGTGCTAACTTGTAATGCAGCTATCAGCAGAAGTACATATCACTCTGGGTGGCATTAGTCAATTATGACAGAAAGCCCATTGGCGACACAAGTCAATTGATAATAAAGCATAATCTCTCTTCCCCCCGTCACATATTTACCAGCCATGAACTACTGTAGCATATTTCCTATTCACAGATGAATGCTCCAGCCGTTCAGATGGGTATTTTTCAGAGCTGAATGCAATCTAGAGGGTTAATGGCTCCAGTGCAGTGGTCTGAGGATAAAGCCACTGCAGGTGCACAGCTAAACGGGGAGTTAATTGGGTAGCAGGTGAACATAAACAGAGAGCACAGAGGGTGTGGAAAAGGCTTCAGTGAGGAGGAAGGACCGGTGGGAATGCGGAGCTGTAGAGCCCCAAAATAAAGACGTATTGAACTTTCCTTCCCTGTGCCGCAGTCTTTGTTGCACAGAGCCTCTGCTCTTTGTGTATTGCTTGGCTCTCCAAAACACTGCTGCTCTTGCTGTCATGCTCCCAGCCTGGGATACAGGCAGGAAGCATCCCAGCAGCTGCTGCTGGAGGACGGGGCTTATGGGGGCCGTTGGTGGATGATTCATATCGTGCCATGGGGACAGTGCACGGAGGGGAGGAAGGCTCCCTGAGATGGTGGGGATGGGCTGCTCTGGGGAGTCAGAGCCTGAGACTACTCCTCTCATTCCAGGGCATAAAACTGGAGCCTGGGAGACGGAGAGGGGGAAAAAAGAAGCATAATCAGGCAGATGGAAACAGCCGACCCTGCCAGTCTTAGCTGGACAGTGCAGTGAGCCGTGAGCCAGGCAGGGATGGGAGCAGTGAGGCACCCAGAGGTGAGCAGGCAATGCAAAGTGCAGGGAAGGAGAGCTAATAGGAACCACATCCAGCAGGCACAAGGACCCCGAAAGTGCCAAAAAAAAGCAAAACCCACAGACAGGAGCACAGGTGCTACAGCCTCAGGGGATCAGCCAGTGGAATGGGATCCCAGTCATCCCTGGTGAGGTGGGTGCTCTCCCAAGGCAAGGTCAGAGCAGGGGTGCCACCACCAACCAGACCTGGGTTGTCCATCACAAGCCACGTCCAAAGGGAGCCACTGCAGAGGTGACTCACTTGCTTCTCGGACTACCAGCTCCACACTCTTGTGTAAAGGAGGGTTCTCCCCCCATCAGCTGTGCTGTAGGGCAGCAGTGCCTACTGGAAGGGCCAGCTGACTCCCCAGACTGCCACCTGAGCAAACCTCCACAGCGACCTCAAAGGCTATCTGACACCCCCCTGTGAGCTTTCTATGAATTTGGTGCTTCACTGTTACACCCTGACTTCCCAAAGCTTGCGACAGGGAGCAGCATGAGCAGGCACTGCTAGGCAGGGCTGTGCTGGTGGGGTGGCTGCTGCACTGTTATTTAAAGCCAGCTGAAATAAAGTAATCCTGCTTCCAATTTTGTTTCCTGTGTCCTTAAATCAACTGCTCCAGACAGGTCAGTGGTTTTTAATCAGACAAAAGGACCAAGCAGGATTTTAAATTTTTTCTTTTCTTTGAAAGTCAGACCTGGATTCTTTTAATTGGCACAACTCTTGGGTCTTGTGAGAGCACTTTGGTCTTTCACACTGTGTTCCTTCAGAGTCACCCAGCTGGTACTGGGGCACACAGGAAGCTGTGTCCTCATCCTGCCCCACTCTGCTCCACTGATAGCCTGTCATGCTCCCCCCACCCTGCCAGTCCCTTCCTTTCGAAGGTCCAGGGATGTCACTTGCAGAGGGACTTTCATCCTGGTGTGGGATGGAGCGGAGCAAGTGGTGCTCCGAGAGACATCCGTCGGAGCCGGGTCCTCCCAGCTCCGGAGGCGAGGCAGCAGCAGGCCACCTTCATGGTTGAGTTCCCCCTCACAGCCTGTGCTTTATCTGGATATTGATAACCCGAATAGCTCTCCTAATCAGCCGGTAATGGATTCCACCAGGAGTACCTTATTTATCTACCACCTCTCCCAGCTTCAGTCCTCTGTCTCCTTGCCATCTCCCGGCCTGCGGGGCAGGCACCTCGCGTTTTTCAGTGCAGGGCAGTGTTCTTCTGCCAGCAGCTCCTCTGTGGCGGTGCGTCTTCTCCCGAATACTGCAAGGCAGATGAGGTGTTTTAAGCCAGATGAGATGGGGGATTTGGTTCTGGTCTCACTTAATGGGGCTGCATTAAGGAGAACAAACACATCTGTTCTTCACCCTCCCTTCTGGCCACACGGTCCAGGCACACCGTGCTGTGGCCGCCTCCATGAGGAGCTGGAGGGCACAAACCTCTTTGTCTTCGTGTCTGCATGTACCTGTAGATATGTGCACACATGTATGCTCTCTTATCTGTGTTTTTCTAAAATATGGCAGTGAAATTTTTTTTTCCATCCCCCAGCCCATCAGAACATTGTGTCTCTCCATGTCCCTGCACTGTTCCTCAGTGGGTGAATCTCCAAGTGTGACACAGTCCTGTGTACCCCAAGATCCATGCAGTGACCACATTAGGTCTGGAAATAGTGTCTTTATATGGCTTTTTAGACCTGAAAAGTTCAGTCAGCCTCTGTACTGACTCTCATGTGTGACACAGAAATGCTCCATTTTATTTTCTCTCTGTAGTTTCTAGGTACTCTTGTAGCAAAAGAGAGCTTGGCCACTGGCTTCAGTAGGAGCAGACTTTTGCCCTCCAGGCAGTAGACAGTGTCTGGTGTTTCCCTGTCCAAAGGCCAGGTGCAAAAGCAATTCCCGGTCTAGGATGTGTCTGCTCTCTTGAAATACACAGACTGGTCTGTAGACACCTAAGTTAAGCCAATGGCTTTTGACACTCAAATACTTCAGAATGAAGACGGGAGATAAAGGATATTTCACAACTCATCTTTTGTTTCCTTCTTTTCTTTCATAGTTTTTTTTTTCCTCCAGTCAAAGCCTGTATATCAGCAAAAGATTCAGTGCGGCACAAGAACAGCTCATTACCTTACTGCCTCCAAAAGTTCTTTTGTATTGGGAAGTAATTTCTCTAGGAGTGCTGAAGCATGCCTATGGAAATCACCTTGTCACACCCAGGAGCTCTTGACCTCCTAATCCTTTTTCACAACCCAGGAAACTGAGGCAAAGACAAGCAAAAAACTTCAGCCACCATCACACACCTGGACCCAGCAGGACTTGTTTTTTCTTACCTTGGAAACACAGACTGGTTTACCTGGAACGGATGGAGTTATGTGACTGTAAAATTGCTGTGAATGAGGATGAGTTTGGGCTCCAGGAGTCCTGCCTCCCAAATCCCTGTTCTAAATACCACATTGTCATAAAAAGCTGACTTTTAAAAATAGCGTGCACAACTTTGTGCACGGAGAAGCCAGCAATTTACACAGCTGAGCAAATCATAGAAAACTCTAAACAGGGAGTAGAAAAATATTTACACTTCCAAGGCCTGAGTGTAAATTGAAGAAGTACATCCCATTAATGGGAGTTTATGCACATTGATACATTTCATTTTTCCCTGAAATGTTGAAAATGAAACACTGAGACACAAATGTACCAAGAGTTGATCAGTGATGCTGCTTCTGCACCTGCCAGCCAGATGACATATCAGGTGAAGGAGTGAAATATATTTCGTGCATTGCCTTGACACAGGGAAGGACAGAAGGGGGTTGGGGTGGTTCTTAGCCCTCTTTTGTCATTTTACCCAGTTCTCTGTGGTGGAGTTGCCCCTGATTCCTACCAGTGTAAAAGAAGTCATAGCTGGGCTTCCCAGATCCTCCACTCATGCAAATCCACTGGTTTAATTTGCATCAGATGAGAATCTCTTCTAATACCATTAAAAGTCAAGTGTGAGGTATAGGGAGAAGAGGACATGCTACCAGTCAGCTTAACACTGCTTTTGGTTATTTCTACAGCCCCAAAGATGACTCATGTCTCCCTGGTCACCACAGGCATCATGGTCCAGCCTCCCTGAGCAATGGGCACCAGTGACCCCAAGAGAAGTTAGATATGTGCTGGGAAAAATCAGCAATGATGACAAATATGCCAGGAAAAAAAAAATCTGTGCTTGTCAGAAGATGAGGAGGTGTCACAAAAGCTGGATTGAGTCTGCCTAAGTGTTGGATTTTAGTCTGCCTAAGAACAGCTATGCTTTGGATTTCTTCTCAAGGAAGACATAGATTTCCAGTCTAATTTTCCTACCTTGTTTGTACCTTCCTTATATACAATATAAGCTGCAGCTACTACAGCTTCCTTACATATCCCTGTGCATGTATAGTAGCTTGCTGTAGCTGCTGAAGGAAGGCCTGGAGAGCTGCCCCAGTTTACACCAGTCTCGTGTCCCATTTGAGATGGATGCAGCCCATTCTTGTAGCAGTACTTTGGCATTTTTTGGCAGCATTATTTTACAGAGTCCTGTTGTTTTCAGAGATAATTCTCTTAGCTTAGCTTTTGTTGAGGTCACCTGCCTGGTAACTTTTACCTTGGAAAAATGCTTTTTCAGTCACTGATTATCCAAGGTGATAGTTAATGCTGAACTGAGGCATTAGAAAACTATCTGGGTGTCCTTCTTTCTCCATGCTAATTTTATCCTAAAAAAATTTAAATAGTTGACTCTCTACTGGGGCACTTCCATGAAAATGCTGGGATACTTAACAGAGAAGAGCAGCCTGTGTATAGAGAAATTGCCTGGGGGAGGGCCTGTGCTGCTCCAGGATGCTGGGATTACCTCCTCATTTATCAACCTGGGGTTGGAAATTTAAGAAATGGAATGTCTCAGGAGAGGATTGGAAAGTGAGGAAGGCTGTGGCTTATACTGGGCTTGAAACAGGGGAAGGAGAAGGCACGAAAAGCCACAAAAGAAGGGGACCAGAGTGGCAGTGAGCTGGCAGTGAGCTGGAAGTGACAGGTGACAACAGGAGCAGAGCCAGTTCATTAAGACAGTCTTTAAAATGTTTGCTGGCTGAAAACTCTGTGTGACAGGTTGGGGAATGATTGACACCAATCAAATCCTCACCTCTCGCAACAGAAGGTGTCTGGTATGGCCAAAGTGTTAAATCCCCAGCAATATCCCTGACCATAGTGTCACAGCAGTCAGAGGCAGGGCCAAGCTGAAGGGTGCAGACAGATCCTATAAATTTGATTTTAAACATCAAGAATTCATCACAGTTGGCTCACCAGTCCAGTTCTGTGGGTGAAGCAGGATTTAAGGCATGATCGATACTTCTGCAGAAGACCTTACTGCTGAGGGTGGGGAGAGGTAATGGGGCTGGAGCAACAACGAGGTCTAACGATAAAGAAGCTGCCCTTCTACCTTAGAGGGGAGAGAGGGGCTTTTTAGGCCTTGCCCTTCGCTCTAATCTTGTCCTCTGTCCCTTCAGGCCCTTAAATTGATCGTTTAGGGACAGAGGTCAAAGCGTCAATACAATTAGGTACCTGCTGTTGGTTATATGTACATGACATCTAGAAAATGATATGTGGCAGGAGTCAGGAGGAGGAGGACAAAAAGAATAAAATGAATAAAAAATTATTAGTTTTGCATTTAGAGGATGTATTTTGGGGGAACCAGGAAATTGCTAGGTCTTGTGTAATTGAACTGCAAGACTAAACTGCGAGGGTACCTCTTTCTTTCAGGGGATTGTGTTGAAATGCACCATCTCCTGAAGATTTTTGTTCAGCCTGGTTGTTGTTATTGGTGTTGGCAGCTTGGGAGAGACAAACAATTCTTTTTTCTTCTTCCTCCCAACAATTTTTAACCTAGCCGTTGTTAAAGATTCATCATACTTAAAACCACTCAACGCTGACTTCTCATTACTCCCTACCTAAAAACACTGCAGAATCCTCTTTACAGTTATTTATTATGCTCATCTTGTAGATTGCTTTCTGGGACATAGCGAGGTTGTGACAAAGATTTCAGTTCAGGCTTTATGCAGGAGAGCCAAGACCACTGCCCACCTCAATTCCAGCCCTGTGGATTGAGGATGTGGGGGCAGAGGAGTGAAGAGGGGTGTGTGCCCACTTCCAGGAGTGAAGGAGAGAAGGTGAGAGGTGAGGCGACTTCTGAGTCAGAGAGGTCCTGTGAGCCCTATGGGAACACAAAATAAACCCTGACTCACATGCCTTGCTTCATGGGTGTGGGTGAAGGTTAGTTTCAGCAAAAGACAATAAAAAGAAGAGAAATATAAGGTAAATCCTTTCTAGAACCAGTGCAAATTTGTTGAGGGGTTAAAATTCAGGAAGGATTAAACAATGCCTTAGCTAGCTGGCTGCTGCTGCCCAGCTGTGTTGCAGTGATCATATTTCCCTTCCCATCTCTCTGTTTTCTAAGTGAATCACAGGGCTTGTTCTTAACATGCTGCAAGATCTCGGTACAAAATATGCTATATAACAACTCAGTATAATTACCCAAGGATGAATGTTGTGCTTGCACAATGTCCAGAAAATATTTTCCTCCACAGAGGGGATATCTGCATGTGATGCCAAGAAACAGGGATGGGCCAGTACAGGCTGGAAGCTTTTCCAGACATTCTGCAGGGAGGCAGAGGCTATCTGTCAGCACCTCTCACGGACACTAAATGAAACAAACAAAAAAAGTATTTAGATGAAAAGCCCTTTCACACACTAAACAGAATGCCTAGAGGAGAATGTTCCTCTTCATCATTTAATCACACACAGACCTAAGCCAGAAGTTTGTTTGAGTTTGACGTACGAGGCTGAAGGCTAGTGGAGCTCTGAGGCACTCACGAGCTCTTACCGTGGTCTCTGGGAAGGATCACCGACGTACTCAGCTGTCAAAAAGCATCTCCGTTGTTTCAGACCTGTTGCCCACGAACTCCACTTAGGCTTTTCATTACCTGGTGGAAGACAATAAAAACCTCTTACAAAGACAGCCACAATTGCTAGAGAATCTTCTTTTCAAAAACAAAACCTGGAAGTTTAGCCTTTGGGAAATTCATTTTCTATTGAGATGTAATTTGTGAAGTTTTTAAAGAGCAACTTTGGATTTTCAGGTTTAAGAGGACTTGAAGGAAGGCAACAAAGTATAAATCATAAAGACTGAACTTTTTTCCCCTGAAAATGTTTTTCTTGACATGTTTTTGAATGCCATAAGGAATCTGTTTCTGCCTGAAAACTAGTGTTTGTCAATATATAGTATTCCTTTGCTCCTTGGAAATACAAGCAGGAGATTAAAATTCAGATCTGTAGAAAGCATCAGAGTACATCTCTGAGGCCAGCAACAGCTCCTTTTATCTGATGGCAGCACAGTGCATAGAATACAAGGTTGAGGGTTTCCTGTCCCAAAAAGGCAGCAGTGCAGACTTTTTCAACCCATTTTAGGGTGTGATATTCAGAGCACCATTTTGATAAGACCAGCTGCTGGGAATTTTTGAATCTGTGAAACAGGTTTGGGGTTCTTACAGGAAGGCACCTTATTTTTCAAAGGGTTTTTTTCAGGATACTGACTTTTTTCTCACTGAAAAAAGTGTGAGAAAAAAGCTCTCATTTTCCAAGTTATGATGTGGGGGAATGGACAGACCTTCCCTTCCAGATGCTCCATCCACCTTCCCTGAGTGTGAAAAGGTCTCTGATATTTGCTGCTCCTACAGATCAGACACAAAAGAATTGTATAGGAACTTGGAAGGGAAAATCAAGCAGCTGCACTGGAGAAGGGGGCCTTTCAGGAGAAACAGTTCCTGCCAGAGCTGCTGTCTGCAAATACTTGGACTTTTCTCCCTTGGTTTCCACTTGCTTGTAGGGATAGTTGTCAGCAGGGATGAGGACACTCCAGAGTTAGTGTGTATAATACATGATGTGGCTCTAGCCCCAAGCAGGAGTTCATAGCAGAGGGTAAAATCTTCCTCATCCCCAACCATCTTTCACAGGAGGGTACTGCTGGTGTTTGTGGTGTTTCATGTGCTTAGCCAAGCTCCTGCTCTCATTTCCATCAGCGGGAGCTCCGGTGTGGGTTGAACCAGCATCAGAATCAGGCCCTTCCTTAATTCCCT
Organism: Dicrurus megarhynchus; assembly: GCA_013399195.1. Lineage (NCBI taxonomy): Eukaryota > Metazoa > Chordata > Aves > Passeriformes > Dicruridae > Dicrurus > Dicrurus megarhynchus. The sequence goes on from VXAD01012546.1 coordinate 208,557, forward strand.
TCCCATATTGATAGAGAGGCATGTCTGTGTGCACACCACAGTGCATGAATGCATTGCTGTCCCTTGAGGAAAGAGACTCACTGAATAATCCTTTTTGTTTAGTATTATTAAGTGGACCATGGCCCTGATTTTGCTTGTTTTGTTGCTACTCCTTCGGGACGAGAGAGGTGGCCTTGTTCACATCACTGACTTTCAGCATGGTGAGCAAGATTTAAAGAAATATAAGCCTTTGAGAGAGGAAGGGTTACACGGCAGAGCTGAATAATGGGCTTTAATAGGCAAACCAAACAGTTAAATAAAAGATGCACACGGCATGCTAAAACTTAAGGAATGCATATTCAATGCAATGCATTATTAAATACAACGGTGAACATATGGGTGCCTACAATTAATGTATATAAATAGCTGATAAAATTGCTCAGTATTAGAAAGCTAGCGGCAAAAATGACCTCATATGTCAAGCAGACAAGCAGGCAGTTACCATTTTCTTTGTACACCTTACAGATGATAAATTAGTTTTATGGTCTGCATGGGGCCCTTATCACATTACAGCACCAAGTGTTTGATAAAGAAAAAAAATGCCTCAGCTAAAAATCGAACTGAAATTTGGAGTCCCCGTGGACCTCATTTTTTTAACGTAAAGAATTTTAACCAACTTCCTTTTGGAAAGATTTATTGCTCTAAAGAGAAATGTGTATCTCTATCCTATGTGTTTTTATTACAACTTCTTCTCTTCCCTTCTTCTTGTTCTTTTTTTTTTCTCCCCCTGACATTAGGTATAATATGAGACTGCTGTAACAGATTCATTATTGATTGGGGGATTTAGTGGTTACAGCAGAGGGAAGGGGCAAGCAGAACTCTTGGGTTCTGTTTCTGTCTTTTTTTAGTGACCTTGGGTGAGCTGTTTCATCTCCCTGAGACTCAGTTTCTCCATCTCAAAAACAGGGAGGAGCAGGAAAGTCACTGTTAGACAGAACTATTCATTGTGCCCAGAAATCCCAGAGAAAATCCAGGTACTGGGCTTGTCCTGCAGCCAGTGGTGAGGAGGGATTTTGCAGTAGAGGTTGTACCCTGGGACACATGGTGCTGTAGCTTAGAAATTAGTTTCATCCTTTACAAAGGGAGAGGGAAGAAGAGATGAATTTGCCAAGAAATCCAGCAGTTTTGCCTCTTCTAACCCCCTACTTTTGACTGACCTTTTCCTGCTTTCATCAATCTCTGCTCTGTTGGCACATGAGGTACCTTATGGGCATATCTTCCAAACCTTATATCCCTTTTCCAGAACTAAAAAAGAATTTTTTGAGGTCCATTGAGGGAGCTGGGAGGCACTCATGAGTCTGTTGCTGAACACAAAGGCTGGTGCGTGGGGTGGGGATGCAGCACACTGCCTCGATGCACACAGCATGAGGTACAGCAGTTTTTAGAGGGAGCAGAGCAATGTCAGAGCCAGCCCATGGCTCCTTCCCCTCCTGGTTTGGAAAGGCTCTTTGCAGAGGTCATCTTCAGGAAGTACCAGTTTCCCAGATTTGGCAAGTTATTTTGGAGGGTTGTATCTCCAATACAACTTACTTCAATTATAATCTCAATTATAAACAGTAACCCTTTTTTTTTTTTTCCCTTCACTCAAACTGATGTTTTATCTTTTAAGGAGATACTAGGCAGAATTTTTTTCACTGTGTGGGTGGTGAGGCCCTGGCACAAGGTGCCCAGAGAACCTGTGGCTGCCCCATCCCTGGAAGTGTCCAAGGCCAGGCTGGAAGGAACTGGGAGCAACCTGAGCTATTGGAGAGTGTTCCTGCCCATGGCAGGGGGTTGAAACTGGACAATCTTTAAGGTCCCTTCCAATCCAAACCATTCTGGGGTTCTATGCCAGGCAATTAGTTCCCAGATGTAACACTGAGCAGACTTTTGGTTAAATATTCTGTGGCCAAGTTTAGTTATTGAGGTTCATCTCTGTTTGTCTGAATCTCCCCCCACTGATGTAAATAATTAGCTACTTGTGACACAGTTTTTTAGGACACTTTTGGATGGGAAAACACTGCTCACATTTAATCACTTGCTGAAATCACTAAGACATTAAAATTTAAGCTTGTGCTTAAAATTAAGCACAGAGTTAAACACCTTTATGAATTAAATCAACACATTCTTGCCATGCAATGAAGTTGAAAATACCTTTGGAAGTCCCTCTATAAAAATGAGTAATGTTGTATTTCCCCACTGACAAATCCCTACTAAAATGCCATACAATGAAAGAAGAATTTATAGCTGTAAACACGGCTTGCAAAGAGGGAGGCAACCTCCAGAATTTAGCAATCACATTTGTTAAGGTTTCTCTAAAGCCTAAACTCCCAATTAACAAGCAAATCATCATCAGACAGTCAGTGAATGGCAAATTCATTCTATTCAACATCTTTTCAGAAGTGGATTTTGTGCACTTATCTCCATGAAAACCCAGCAGGAAAGTTTTCCATGAGAATGATCCTACATCTGCCTGTTTTTAATGACTGTAATGGCAAGCAATATTCTACAATTACTTTGGTGATCTCATTTCAAGCATGCAAATCATATTATTTAAGAGCCCAGCAAAAGTCATTTATTTCTTGGAACTGCCAGCTAACTTTGGTGGGGTGAGGAAGCGCTGCGTTTGGAATTAAAAGCCCTGATGTCTTGTAACCTTCCACGGTGGAGTTATAAAATCTGTCCAACAAGGTCAGACAAGAAATACTGAAAATGAGTCAGAGAGAAAGAGAGAGAAGGGGAGAGAGCCACCACCCTATATTGTTCATTACCAAGTCATCTAGGTGTTCTCTTGGCTGAATGAAGAGTTCATAATTGGCTCGTCATATTGGGAAGCAGCTAATGGCAGAAAAAAGTGAACACAAAGTCATCCCAGAAAGACATCTGGGAAACAAGATCCTTTCATTGTCACTCTGACCATCCTGTAAAGCTGATGGATATCTTTTCTGGGTTTGTTGTAGACAAAACCCATTTTTTTCATTCATCCTGGATGTATATATACTGTTGTGGTTTTGCTATCTCATACATCAAGATGTAGATAACATCTTGCTCTCTATTTCCTGTTGGTACAGCTGTCTGTTTGTCTTTACTATTCTTTTCTTTTTTTCTTTTCATGTGATGGCAAAGTCAGGCTTGTTAGTCTAAAGCTGTCAATGAATTTTGATACCATAAAGAAAATGTAATTGCCTTAACACAGCCTATTTTCAGCTCATACTTTACTTGTTCATTTTGTTTCAATGTTTTTCTCTTTGCTTGTTTGTTAATGTAACCCATGTGGAGACTCACTGAATGGTGTGACAAGATATATATGACAAGAACGATTAACAAGGTATGTGATACCACTTCACTTAAGGTTGCCAATCCTGTAAAAGCCTGATAAAAGCTGACAGAAAAAAAAAAACCCAAACAAACTAGCTTCTAATTATAGTGTTTGTTTTTTTTTTAAATAAACCTCAGCCACTTTCTTTGTTCTTCTGTCCCTATTTTCCTGCCTTGTTCCAGCTGCCAGTTGCTTAAGGAAGGTGTGAGTAGGCTGTGGGGGAGGCAAAACCTCTTTCTGCAGTGTTTCATATCAAACCTTTGAAGAGTTATCCCATACCCATGCCTCACAGCCACCTCATTTTATCACAGTAACAAGGGGAAAGATTTAGTGGAAACTGATTATTAGTTTCACAAAAGACAATTGATTTAAAAATGGCTAACCAGACTGCTGAGCAGAATTTCTCCGTGTGGGAAGAGTCCTTAACGGGAGGTTAAGAAAGGGATGCGGGGTCCTTAGGAAAGCAAAGGGAAGGTTCCTCCCTGTCATCTTCTTTCTTGAGCCTCATCCTTCCATCCTTTGCTGGCAGCCTTCCTCTGAAAGATTTCAGGGTGAGCAGTCCTCAGGTGATGAGCTGTTGGAATTGCACCAGGGAATTATGTGTATGAAAGTACTAAAACTTCCCACAGACACTTTTCCTTCCCTGTTTGGTTCATCACTGGTCAAAATGAACAGTATCAGTTCTGTTCTCACTCACAGAGGCATTAAATCAAAATAAACCTGGGACTTCTCCACCGAAGTGTGCCAGACTGTTACACCAAATACCCACTCATTTAGCATATTTAGAGAACCAAGTTTGTAGCCTTCGGCTGTAGATCTCCATCCGCAAGATATTCTGTCTTCTTAGTCATTGAAATCAGTGGGGCTTAAGCTCTTTGAAATTTTTATAGGTCTGAGACATTTACTGATGTATTATATTGTAGAGTTATTTAACGTCTGAGCACAAGTGATTAAAATACTACATCACTTATAGAGCCTTGGTTCTGTGTTATTCACCCCTATGCTGGAGTCTTTAAGTCTGCTTGCCAGTTTCGTCATCTTAGCTTGGCCACTGTGCTTCAGTGACTCGGTTTCAGTCAGGTGAATGACCTTGGTTCTGGTTGTATGGAGGGTTACACGGGTTTGGGGAAAAGTGCTGTTCTTTATTATGCATATAATAGTAACCAAGGTTTTTCAGAAACAAATTAAGGACACAAATCTTACCCTCAAGAGTTTATGATTTGAATGGATCTATAACATGATGAATGAACACAATAGAAGCAGAAGGAGGAAAGAAAAATATAGGGTCAAGCATCACTAGAAAAATCTGTGTCGTTTCATTGATGAATTACACGTACATTTACTGGTTCTATTTCAAGTGTTATGGAGTGTAATTGGTATTGTATGTACATATACATGAAAGATGACCCAGAGATAAGATTGCTAGAAATCAGCTGCTGCTGCTAATGCAGCAAATCTCTTATATGGTATATATATTTTTATATATGTATTATTAAATCCATAAGGTCATTTAATATTTTCTTGGAAAGATAAAGTTCTCTGAGTGACTGGCATCTGGCATGCTCTCAGCAGCATATCAGACACTCTTGGATGACACTGGCTTTTGAAGGAATGGGGATGCCAAGGTTTTAACACAAAAATTACTTCTGCCCAGTGTGAATCAATATCTCTGTTCTTTCATTAGCCACTCACACTTTGAGCCCATGACACTTGGTGTGCTTGACCTTATTTATCCCACCATGGAGTTCATGGTAAAGAAAGCCATTGACAACCAAACAGCATCAATAATTGTGATCCCTGTATCTTCCAACCCAGAGATAAATCCCCTAAGTTATGATGTCAGATAGTGCTGTTAACCCCCAACTGGTTTTGATTACCAATTTTATAGGGGATAATTCTTTAATTATAGATTATTCTTGATTGGAAGGGCTTAGGAAATGTCTCGAAGATCCTAGTCACATCCTAGGGAGAAGGGAAGTCATAGAGTCACAGAATCATGGAATGTTAAGGGTTGGAATTGACCTAAAAGGTCATCTAGTCCCAACCCTGTCTGCCATGGGCAGGAACACCTTCACAAGACCAGGTTGCTCAAGGCCTTATCCAACCTGGCTTTGAACATCACCAGGGCTGGGGTATCCACAGCGTCTCTGGGCAACTTATTCCAGTGTCCCATCACACTCACAAGGAAAATTTGTTCCTAATGTCTAACTCAAATTTCTCCTCTTTCAATGTTTACCCATTACCCCTTGTTCTATTACTACAGTTCCTAACGGAGAGTCCCTCTCTGGCTTCCCTTTGCCCCCCCTTCAGATACTCCAAAGACTTTTTTCCCCTTCTCAGGATATCTCCATTTATCCTCTTATTACTTCCAGAGTGCTTTTTCCAGAGCAATGCCAACAAAGTCTACCACATACCAAGTCATAGTGAGGAAATACAGGATAACAAGGAAATTACTGTGGACTGCTGTTGGGTCAATGTGGCTGGAGTATGACAGGAAAGGGAAAAGGGGTGTGAGTTTGTTAGAAAGTGTGATCAGATGAGATTTTTGACTCAATAGAGCTGATTTGTTTAAGAATTAGGAAAGTGAACAATTGGAGGGATAAAAAATTTTACATAGATAATTTTTTATCTCTACTATTGTTTTTTTCCCCAGGCTGTCGGTAATGATTCTTGGTCCAGAACAAGCCTACACTGGAGCCTGTCACTGTCATGGGCAATAAATATGCACAGTACACATAAACTTGTGACAGAACTTTATCATATATAACACAGCCCTCTTCCCTGCCTGATGGCTTTCCTGAAATGTTCTGGATTCATTGCTGCCAAATATGTAAATGTCTATCTGCATATAAATCCATATTAGAACCTACCTGTATGCAATGTTTATGTTGAGTGCTAAATTACATCAAGGCCATTTTCACATGTGTCCTCTGCAGACAAAGGCATGGTTGGCAGTTGTATGGCTCTGGGCAAGCTTGGAAGTGGCTATCAGCTACAACAGCCGTGTAGCCATGCAAGCTTGAGGTTTGGTGTGGGCTATAAACCTTGCCAGGGAAGGGAAAAGGGGGGAAATAAATACTGTGACAGTAGTGCAGCTGAGCTCTGACATGCAGAGCTACACAGCCAGCTAAATCAAAACTAACTCAAGGTGGCTAGGTGAGTTATGGTCAGACTTTTGACTGCAGTAAAATCACATTCATTGGGAACATATCTAAACTGAGGCGAGATGCAGTACAAATAAAAGTGTAAGGTGGGTTTAAAGATTATAAGGAGTTACTGGTTTTGGAAAAAATGTAAAATATATTCATATACAAAAAACCCCTGGAAACAGAGATATGAGGTGAGTTTTTTCTGATCTCCCATCTTATTTATAATTAACAAAAGACAAGAAATCTTTCTGCTTCTATTGAAGTGTCGAAATGGACAGCCTGAAGTAAGGAACCTGAACTGCATTTCCCTGAGTACAGTGTGCTCATGTTTGGTCTGTCTGTCTACCTGCTTACCTAGTTCTCCCTCTAATCATGTGAAACCACAGAATAAACTAATAGCAGCTTTCCCAGATGAAAACAAGTGTATTATCTTTTTATATTTTCTGAAGCAGGCCAGCATTTCATCATTTCACTGTGTTCAGTTGTTATGTTAGATTGTTTAATGTAATAGAATGACATGACACTGGTACACGAGATACATCAGAATTATGAACGCTGGAAAGAGACAGTGATAAAGTGTTTTGAGATACATGCAATCCTGATAGTGCTATAAGTTTCTGCAATTGATTAAAGACATTTCCCCTGTGCCACCTCATTATTACACATCAAAGGGGAAAAACAAGGGCAAGCTGGATAGCGGGAAAAAAAAAATAATGTTGTTGTATCCATGCATCAGAAATCCCCCAGATGTGTTAAATTAATATACAAGTATAAGTAATCTTGAGAGAGACTAAAATAGATTTGGAAGGCAAAAAAACTTTGTGTTGGTTGTCTTGTTGATTGACATATCTAGAAGAAAGATTATGAGAAAGCATCTGAGCAAGTAGGTAAATGACAAACTCAGAATTGCTGCAGAGATCAACGAGCTTTCCAGCAGCTGTAAGAATGACAGAGATGCTGATGGTCCAAAATAAATGTGAGGATAGACCTGGTGTTGGGTTGGCATCAAAATAAAACTTCTCTACCACTTGAAGTTGTTCAGGGGTATAATTAATGTTTGCTGAAAATTAAGATCAGATTGAGCTGAGATCCGTGGCTCTCAGTTTATTTCAAGATTTCTAGAAGGAGAAAGGAAAGTTCAGAAGTCCTACTCAATTGTAGGGATGTGAAACTGGGAGGCACTTCAAACACTTAATTGAAAGCACTGACTGTATTCCATTAATCAACAGTCATGGACTGAGGGTTTTGCAGCTTTGGGAGAGCTTTGGGGTGATTGGAGGATGAACACTGCTGTCCTGAGCTCATGCAAATATCCCCAAACCTTAACTCATTGGCTTTTAAGAGAGAGCTAGAAAATCTGTGGAAACTACATGGATGAAATGAAGACTGGTTTATTCCCTGAGCCAATGAAATACAAGTCATTTGATCAAGGAAGTGCAAGAAGGTGCCAGAAAATCTAGGTATGATAAGTCCAAGATAAAATGCTCGTCACAGTACATTTTATTGCCAGGGATGTATGATTGTCTTACAGCTCAAGTTCACAAGCTCTCAGAGGAGCTACAATCCTTATTGTTCACATGATGACCAGTGAGGGAGACAGGCAAAGACACGAGATCACAGGAGGAATCTGAGTTAATTACCTAAGAACCAAACCTGCGTAATTTGGAGTTCAGACCCAAGTTTTAATGGTCAGAGAGTTTCTCTTTTTCCTGTGTCACGGTATTCTGCATCCCACAACACTCTTTTCCCCCTGAAACACTGAAAGAATTACTGAAGTAATTCTTTCACAAGTGAACAGAGATATGAGTAATTTTCAAGGAAATTTCTACCGAATGGTCTGTGGTCTCCATGGGCTGAAGCTGGTCTCTGCTTTCTCCAAGCTACTACCACTTTGTCCTCACTGAAATGCTTGTGGGCAGCCTCTGGAAGAAGCCAAACCTGGGTTCATGTCTGAAGGTAAACTATTTATCAGGTACTGACATTTCTGAATGGAGTGAAAGCCCTCATGTCAAGCAGTCTCACGGAAAAATGTGCAACTGCTCCCCCTTCTAGTCATGCATGGGGACTAGCAGGGGAACATCTGCCTGCAGAACTATTTGTCTGTCACCTTTTCCCATCGTTTAATTCACTCTTATAGAAAGAAAATTCCATTTCACATGTCTTTGGAGTCTCAAAGCTTCTTTCCCATTTTCAAGCCTTTATTTTTTTTCTTAGTATTGACTCATTCTGGTCATATGTTTTAGCTGATATTCTTGTTCAAGCTTTCAAACATCACAGCAGTGAAAGTGTTTTTAATAAAAAACCTGTGTGACTTGTCTTAATGACACATCCTCCCTCTCTCTCCAGGGGAGGAGTGGCAAGACACCTAGGTAAAGGATCTACCTAAGAAAGACCCTAGAGATGTAGCTGCCTTCGCTGTCAAAAGAGTTTCCATGTACTCGAATTTATATATATATAAAAGTCTTAGAAAAGAAGATATTAACACTACTGAATGTCCTTCATTATAAGGCAAGGCAAGACTTGAAAATACACTTTGTTCATGACTCAGGCTCAATAAAGACAGGGCATTGCAAGTGCCAACCCAAGAAAATTATTTTCCCAATCATAATTAGATAAGCCTTGAGAAATAAGAGAAGATTCATAGAGTATTTGGAGAAATAGCCAATGGGGAGCCTCCTATCTATTGGCAAGACCTTTATTGACGTCAGTGAGAGCATGACAGAGCCCAGGATGCAGCAGATGAGGCATTAGGGATACACAAATACCAAATAAAAATACCACAGGCATTTTGCTCTTCAACATTAATAACAAATGTCAACAGTCAAGTGCTGCTTCTTCAATATGAAGCTGCGATATCCAGCCAGTAGGTAATCTCTCAAGACTTCCCAGCAGCCATTTATAGCTTCTGATAAGGTAGAGGATTCATTTTCTAAGCTTGCCCCAGACCTTCTCCAAAACAGCAGTTTTACTTGTGGGAGTGAAAGTATGGATGGGGTCAATCACTGGTTTCATGGCAAGGAGAATACACAGACTGGGATACTGACAGGGGATTAGGAACACCTTACTTCTGTTGTCATCTTTGTGATATCCTATTTATGGCAACTGAAAATATATACACACAGGTACTTAAGCATCCTGTGATTTACATCTGAATTAGTCCCATGTCAGTAGAATCACAGATTATGAGACTTGGGAAGAGGTATGGACCCAAGGAAGGGATCCTGCCAGGGTGAACAGCAGAGGTTTAGAGCTCAGCTCTGTCAGAGGAAGCCATACACCCCTGGCCGAAACATTGCCGTGTTCTGCATAAGACCACTGGTTGTAAGTCCTCTTTCAGAAGTATGTCCTTCAGTCTGGCTTTCAGGAACATGAAAAAGCAAAGATAGGAGAAAGCACCGTTATTGTACAGGTGTCAGAGTGCACATGCAGCCCCATGTCAGCTGACATGGTTCACCTTTCACGGTTTGAAAAGTTCGATCCCAATCTTAGCTGGTAGTTTCAGTTAAGCTGTAGAGTTTCATGTAGGGATGTTGGAAGTGTAAATATATTTTTCTTTCAGCTGGTGATGATGTGGGAGTGGTAGCTTGCTAAAAGGAGAGTCTGAGAAAGTGGAAATAATTCAACTTACTGTAGAAAGATTTTTCCAAGAGCTTTTTTGGTTAGAGCTCAGCTTCTCAATTTTTTGGGAGCCTGAGTACCCCTGATTGCCCAAAACTTTTTGAAATCAGAAAAAGTCCTTCTGAAAATCTGGGTCTTACTCTCACTTTGCCTAAATTTACCATCCATGAGTCAGGAACAATGATGTTGTGAAAAAAACCCCACAATAAAGACTGTGGCAAGCTCTCTGCTGTAGACATAGAGACCCTCTAAATACCTCTGAGAGAGCTCCATGTCCAGTGCCTGAACCATCCATCAAGGCCTGAGTTAACCCCCCTTCCTTCCTGTTTTGAAGTCTGGTGATTTCCCTGCATGTAGCTAGACGCTTGGCAGCCCCACAGAGATTTTCCTCTTGCTTTCTGGTGCCGTTTTATTCTATGAATTGTTTGCACTTCAGGAACAGGAGAATGAATTGGTCTCCATGGAGTGTTGATGCCATTTCAGACTGAATAGGCTGGGGAGACAGCTAACCCTCATGACAGAATAAAATACAAAGAAGGCTTTATTGGTGTCCCTCTCCCCTTTTAACCTTTTAAATACCTCTTTGTGAAGAACCTATTGTCTGCTCTTCTAAATTAAATCAGAGATGAGGAGAGGACAGAGTAAAGAGAAAGGACAGGTGGAAGGGTAAAAAGCAGCTAGTCTCAGCTATGGAAACTTTATTTGTGTTGGGAACACACCTTTGGGAATTCACTTTTGCTTGCTGCTTATGAGGTTGTGCAACAGAGCCCTGTCTTTATCCACGTGGTTATGGGCTGTGGTGGAACCCTTTTTTGTGCCATCCCCTGGCAGTTTCCTTCACGTGGTGCCCCATTGCAGGTTAATGACATTTTGAGTTTGCAGCTCATTTTAGTTTTATTAGTTGCATTAACTGGTTTAACTTCACACTCCTCAGATTCATGAAAGTTGTGGAATCTCTGGCAATGCAAAATGCCCAGGCTTCCTCGTTACCTTAAAAAATGCCCGTATTTCTGCCTTTCACAACACGTTCATCTTTCTGCCTCGGGCTTCTTACCACTGAAGTTTCAGACAACCAGGCACGTCCTGTCTGGAGAGGAAAAGACTAAAGGGAGTCATGATGAATGTCCATAAACACATAAAGGCATGTCCCTGAAAAAGGAGAGGAACCAATTATCCTCATTAGTCAGTGAGAACAAAAAAAAAAAGAAAAAAAAGAAAAAAAAAGAGCGATAGGTTCTAAATGAAGCACTGCGTATTTAGGTTGACTGTTATGGAAAACTTCATAACTATTAGTACATTTAAGGCAATGAAGCAAGTCACCCAAGGGAGGTAGTCAGATCACCTTCATTGGAGATAGTCAAGGGAAGGTCTGACACTCATCCATCAGAGAAGTGTTAGAGATAATTAAATCAGTCTTGCCCCAGGCAAAAGGATGGACTAGATAATTCACTAGTGCTCCTGTTCAACCCAGCAGATTCTATATTTTTCCTTCTTAATTGGAAAGATATAAATGTGCGTGTGTGTGCATGTGTGTGTATGTGTACCACAATTCCTATCAATCTCCTTTACCCATGGAATGGCTGAAGGAGTGACATTTCTTTCCTTAGCTTTATTCTCTGTGTTTTGAAAGGTTTACTCCAAACTGCCTCAGCAGCTTTTTCAGGTGCCTGTTTGCAGAGTTGTGAAGAGGATCAGGTACTGGCAGCTGTTGGTCTTAATTTTTCCACTTGATTGGTTTTGTTTTACTAAAAATTAGCCCTTAAAATATACATCTAGACAGGAAGAATTGTATCCTTGCCTGTCTGACTACTCAGTGCCACAGACAGACTAGAGAAACACCTCTGAAAGGCACTTTTATTTAAATGTTTTTATTTAAAATCCATCCCTCTCTGGAGTTGCCTGTCTTTCCACTGGTTTTATAGGGACCCCTGATATTGCTGATGTTATTAGATATCTAAAGACTGAAATGAAGCATCCTGAGCCTGCACCCTGCAGCCCTGCACAGGATGTTTTCCCATGCCTTTGTTTCCCTACTGATGACGCAGGGTAATGGGCATGGCAAGGCACCCAGTGTGCTGTGCATTTTGCCCATTACAATTAGCATGATTGTCTCAGTGCTAGTTTGTGCTTCTCCATCTGTTTGCAGCCTCCATCTGCTGTCTCTCATCTTACAGTCAGGTAAGTCTAAAGATTTAGATAAACCTGAGAGGTGTGCTGTAAGTTGTCTGTGGCAGCAGGCACCTGTGCTCAGCTCTGTTCTGGGTCTGCAGCACTGACTGCAGCCAGACTGTGATGCCTGACCCCGTCCTACAGATGGAACAGCAACACAAGTGATGATGAGGGCAGTAACAGCAGAGTTCCTTGATCTTGTGGTCCATGTTCCAAGAAAAGCTGCTATGGCATAAACCACACACTATCTCATTTTGATTGCTGGTAATCACAGAGCACTACAAGGGCATCTTGGAGAATAAATTTGGAAAGGACTTTGAAATCTTTCAGGCAGGCTAAGGATAATATTGATGTTCATACACTGGGAGAAATACTGCACAGGTAGGCACCATCATTTTTTTGGCAGCTCAACCAAAGCATCCCTTATCACAGCTGAGGCTGTAATGCAAGAGTTAATTCATTTTTAAAGTGTGCAAGCTGCGTGTAATCCTACCTGAAGAATCTGCTCTAAAAGGCAATTAAAACTTTGCACAGTGAAACTTCATGGACAACACAGGAAGGAGTTTGCTACCTCCTTTACCTTGATCTTTACAACCCTAATAATACCCACCACACTGGGAGAGCTTGAGTGGTCCTTGAAAGAAGAGCCCTCTTCCAGTGTGTGTGCAGGCAGCAAAGAACATCATTGTCTGGCCTCACAGCTCAGAGAGAGACTGAATGCAAACTAATTGTATACAATAAATCAGTTCTGAATTAGGTCAGCAGCAAATGGAGAAAGATCTTCTGCCCTTTCATCCAGTTACTGTTAGCCAGTGTGTTATTAACACCCTCCCTCTTGGGCATCAGTCCTCCCAAATTCTGTGATTCTCCAGGGTCACTTTAACACCATAGATGAGATAATTCAAGCATTTATTTTAGCCAGTGATGTTCCTTACTTCATAACATGCTAGAGCTGAGCATAGAATCACGGAATGACAGAATATCCTGAAGTGGAAGGGACCCACAAGGAAGTGGGTCCAGCTCCCATCACTGAAGTCCAGCTCCTGGCCCTGCCCACAGCAATCCTGACAATCCCAGCGTGTGTCTGAGGGCACTGTCTAAATGCTCCTGTCAGGCTGGTGCTGTGACCACTGCCCTGGGAAGCCTGTTCAGTGCCCAGCCACCATCTGGGTGAAGAACCTTTACGTAATGTCCAACCTAAACGTCCCCATGCTCAACTTGACACCATTCCCTTGGGTCCTGTCACTGTTCACCAGTGGGAAGACATCAGCAGACCTGGTTTAGCAGAGTAAAGGTAATAGGTGAAGATGCTGGTTCTTTGTTTTCATTCTAAAATACCTTTAGTTTATGTTATGGAGCAAGAAACCTCACCTGAACGTAGACTGAGTGAAAACCTTTATGCTCCACAGCTTCCAAGAAGTCATAGCAAGACACATTGAAACCCACACAGTCTTTTCTCGACAAGAGACAAGATTGTCTCTTGTTGCACAGACACTCCTGACTGTGACTCCATCAAGCAGAACTTTAAAAAGATCACCAGAAACTTTTGGGTGAGCATATCCCTGCATTTGATAGTTCCTGTCTGCTTCCAAAGCAAAACTAGACCAGACTCCCTCCTCCCCAAACGCATATAAGTGGGGGGCAAGACAACGTCTTTGTAAAGCATCCTTTCAGGCTCTAGCAGGAGTTTGAAACATGTTCCTCCAGATGTGCTAGAGCACAGGTTACTCAGGGTCTATAGCACACTCCTGCCCTCTTTGCAGTGCACACTCTGCACTTTTCCCTTGCAGGTCACACGCCTCCTGTGTGAGGAAGAATCTGATTCCAGGCCTCTAAGACGGACTGTTGGGTGTACCATAGCAGGAATCTCTGCTACATGAGTGACAAGTTTAAGAAGTTGTTAGTATCCATCTTCTGGTTTACCAAGCTATTTAATTTTTATGATTATATGCTTTTTTCAGTGATAGGGTAAAAAAAACCCCAATCCCCTGATGCCAGCTGTGCTATGCAAAATAGAGACTTAATTTTCTGGTTAGGAAAAGAGAACACAACTGGGTGTTTTTGGCTATCATCTTGTAGATACTTAAGCATGTGCTTAACTTTAAACCTGTGAGGCATTTTTGAAGACAGTAGATTTTTTTTTACATCAGCACATTGCTGAGAGTTTATAGGATTAGGGCTGCCATTAACAGCCTCAGCATCCTGACAATGTTGTTTCCTAGTTTTGCATAGCAATTATGGTAAATTTGTGTCTGATGTGATTTACACAACCCATCATTTGCCTTTGTCTATGAAACTATAAATCAATATGTATTTTTTTCCCAGATTGATTTTCAGTCTGACTCTCTGAGCTCTAACTGTGATTATGCCTGTTCCCTCTTTTCCCTCCGGGTTTTCTTGGGTGGTTTTCACCAGGAAAACACTTCTTGTCTAATTGGGACAATGAACTTTATCTTTTTTTTTTATTTTTTCCCTGCCAAACTTTCTTTAACAATATCTCTTATAGTTAGAGACTACATTTTCCCTTAATTACTTGAAACCATCTACAGTAAACAATTTTAAACCAACAGCCCTCTGTTTTTCTGGTGCCCTCTCCCCATTATCCTTCCATTCTTAAAACTAATAGTATTGAGAGATTAAACTTCATCCTACAGGCAGTGACCTATTCTGCTGCTTCATTTTAATTTTTCATATCTCCCTCCCCCCATTTTGGCTGGCAGTCCCCCCAGGTTACACCTTACATCAAAGTATACATCATTTGCTCTTACTTCTTTCTGCATGCTGCCTCTAGGCTAGGAAATTGGCAGAATGCTGCTGTTGCTGCTGAGAACTAGCCATTTTCCTTTAGTCAAATGTTTTTTAGCTTGAAAATGTCAATACAGAGATAAGTCATAAGATCAACTCTTAAATATTCACAGACTGCTTCCTTTGTTTTGTTTTGTTTCTTTCCCCAAGTCACAGAGTTATCCAGGGTAGCACTTTACTGGATGCTTTGCACATTTTCCTGAGCAGTCTTTCTCTCACTAGTGCTAAAAGAAGTACCAAGAGTTAAATTTTTCATTAGGAATTCTTGTGCAGTGTAATATCCTGCATGTATTAGATACACAGAGATATTTCCCTTATGGAAAAATCCTGTAGGGCTTCATAGAAAATTACAAATTTTCTCATACAATTTTTTAAACCACCTTGTAAAATCAAACATACAATGAAATATACTTCTATTGAGATGGTTCAAAGAAAACCTGTGGAGAAGAAATAACTCTCTAATACATCCTGTAGGTTTTTGGAGTAATTTCTATAACCCTATTAAGTTTCTTTAGAGCTCTGCCAATTCCACCCCCCTGTATGTCCGTAGGCTCCTTTGGAAAGGGCACAGAAATAGGACCAAAACACTGCTCTGCCATTTCTCTCTATGGATCTATATATAATAAGATTTTCCTGCTGCTTTCTGTCCCCCCGAATGGCTTGCTGAAAACTCACCATTACTCTCCTGCCTGCTCTTTTGTTTAGCAAATTTGTGTAAAACAAATCGTATCTGCTTCTTGCATACCCATCTGGCCCATCCTTCAGTGGTGGGAACCACCACACACCCAACGAATTACATCTACCAATAAAATTTTGCCTCTTTGACATTTGTTTTCACTGAATGCATTCATCTGGAGCCTCAAATCCCAGACTTCAGCGTGGGAACAGTGCCATGCTTAAACCCATGGCACAGGAGGTTGTGTCAAGCTGAATCAGCACCGGGGCAAGGAGCACGTTGGCAATGGAAGGGTTGGAGCACCAACAGCGTGAGGAAGTGAAGAACCAGAAGTTTTAGCACATTTTATCACCAACAGGTGGTTGCAAGTTACGGACAAGGTGACCACATAAATCATAGAATCACAGAGTGGTTTGGGCTGGAAGAGACCTGAAAGGTCATCGGGTTCCAGCCCCGCTGCCTTTGGGGGGGATTGGATGTAAAGCATGATAATTATCAATGGCACTGTGTCAAGGGCAAGTGGACTTGATGACATCACATCACACCACTCCCTGTTAAACTGTTCCTGTTGCCGCATGACTGAGAGCAATCATTCAAGTGATTAAGGGCAAATGTGGGATGGTATGGGAGGTTGGAGAGGATTGGAGTCCATTCTGACATCTGCTCTATGATTACCTTATGCCTCAGTTTCCCTGGGGGATGTTTATATGCAGTTTTGTAAATATCCATAGTTGGAACTTTAAAATTGAAAAGCTAAGGCTGAACTCTAAGTTTTTGCTTTGCATGAGATGAGCATAAAAATCCTGCGATCCTGTCTGAGGCAAAAAGAGCAAATAATATGTTCAGTGTTAAAAATTGGTATATATTTCTGAGTAAAAACACTGATGTGATCTCACCAGCTGGTTGATTTAATATAAATATTCAAATGCAGAAACAGTTTATTAAACAGATTGGAAATCATCAACTTCATTATTGTAATAGAGCAAATACAGTATCTTGATTTTCAATAAATGGAACAATCTACCGTATGCTGAATCACTTGCTGTCTGTTGCTATGTTCTATTAAAAAGAAAATAATGATTCTAACAGAATGTCGTGTAGCCACTCCAGGAATTAATAGAATTAGTGCAGCAACCTCAAGACAGAATATAAATATTCTATTGAATTATCAATTAAAACCCCATAGCAATAAAGGTAAACTACATCAAATAAGTGAACAGAAATTATAGACTATTTCCCAAATTCTTGTATTAGTCTTCATCTTGAGCCTGAAATGAAAATTCTTGAGAGTAACAAGTATATAATTACTTGACATTTTTCTTCTTCGAGTCATCTTAGGAAAACAAATTACATGATGTAAGTGCAGCTCTTTGGATTCATAAACTACTGGCAGAATGAAGAAAACACTGGGTAGTTATTATGCATCAAGCATTCATTGACGTTAATTTTTGCTCAAAAGATTGAGACATAGATCATTTTTCAGTTTCTAATATGAGTCTGCTGAAGTTTTGCTTCCATCAAATGCCATTCATCCCCCTTGCAGGAAAAATTGTTTATTTCATTTCCCTGGTTTGGCTGGAATTTTCTCCTGGCAACCACCTGCAGCAAAATATCATCCCTAAAAAATCCAACTTCTCCCATATGCCAGTTGTAATTAGCTGTGACACCATAAAAGTGAAATAATATCACAAGAGGCAGAGGAATTCTTTAGTGTTGTATGTAGGGATAAGAAGAAATTGGGAGAGAGATAATATCAGAGACAAAAAAATCCTAATCTGTTAGACCCTGGGATAGTACTCACACATAATTTTAAACTGGAAATTCATGGGGATGAGTGTAGTGCTTCCAGTTCCTCTCATGTTCTCCCATGTAATCACAGTACTCCAGTTTCATGCATTACAGTATTCCCTGTCTCTGTGTTTCAGCCACAGCCACTACAGGACAGCATACACCACATGGCAGTACTTCTCAGCAAGGTCTGACGGCTCTTGTAGTATAAAACAAATGAGTGAGAATGCAATTTTGTAATTTTCCCAGTGTATGCAGGGAAAAAAGGAAATAAAATAAAAGGAAAAAAAACCCAAGGGAAAAGAAAACCAAAAAATCACCACCTCCACCACCACCACCAAAAACAAAAAAACAAAAAACAAAACAACAACAACAAAACCCCAACAAACAAACAAACAAAAACAAAAAAAAAAAAAAAAAGAAAAAAGGGGGGAAAAAAGGAGAAAAATGTAAAAAAAAAAATATCAGTAAGAATGCAGAAAAAGAACAAAACACTGAAGTGCCATCCAATGGAAATAACACTAAGTTCCTGAAAACTTAAAAAACTTTTTGGTTCAATCTTTATCTAACCTGCCCTGGGAAAATAATTTTCATTTCATGCACTTACATTTCTTTTCATATTCCTTCTCTTTCCAATCTACTGTTATTGCTGGGCTCTTCTAGCTGAAAAAGGTGCTAACAAAGTAAGTCAAAGTTTGCAGGGTTTTCTGCAGATTGCAGCCAGTGGTATCACAACAGTCCCTCTCAGTGAAATTAAAAAAAAAAAANNAAAGCCCCCCTCACAGAAAATAAAAAAAAAAAAAAAAAAAAGGGTCTGTGTCTGATCCTGTCCCCTTAAAAGTATTTCACTGATAACTGTTGATAGAAAAGGACTGATTTTATTGACTTGCTTTTTTGAAAAATAGGGGACCATAAAAATAACATTATTATGTAAAAATTATATTGTTTACTCTTTTTTTGTTGGATAAAGAATTTTAAAAGAGGAAATTTTCAGTGAATAAAAGCTTTGAAACAATAATTAGAAATACTCAGGGATTTTTTTCCCAGGTATTTATAATATATGTTTTTCAGAATTCTAACTTTGAGCCCAAATTTAAATGCAAGAATTGGTAGAATATTTCCTTTCCCTTTCCCTTTTCCTNGAATGTGTTTCTCCCTCCATTGAAATTTCAGTGCATAGTTAACCACTCTCACCCTCTCTTTTGTCCAATTCTTAGAGATTCCTCTAGGAATCACTTGTCACATTGAGCCACCAGAACAAGGAATTACTAACACATATTACACTGAGGATAGTCTTTGCTCAACTGTCTACTCACAAAGGGTATCCCTCCTTGCCTGTTTAGTTGAAATTGTGAAAGTTATTTGAAAAATGGGTAGGGCTTGGAGTAGGTCAGGAAATCCATTTCCTTGACAAACTTTATACAGTCTATTCCAGACTTTTCAGAACAAATTAATGATAAAGAAACAGTTGTGAATGGCCCTTACTTGATATCATCTTGATGGGAGTTTTACTTAATGTTTACGTTTCTAATATTTCTGAATATTTCTAAAAATTAGGGATTTATGATCCTGACCTAGGTATAATATGATGTACATTATGCAACATGACACATCACAGGTTTTCATAGCTCCAATCCTCCATTGCAGACTCTGGACATCTGATTTCACAGAATTACAGAATCAGGGAATGGTTTGTGCTAGAACCTCTAATGTCCATCAACTCCAACTCCCCTGCAGTGTGCAGGGATCTCTTCAACCGCTCCAAGATGCTCAGATCCCCATCCAGCCCAAGTTTGGATGATGACTACTTTTTCTTTTCCATAAATTGTGCTTCCTGCACCAGAAGTTTATGTCACATACCAAGAGGAAAAACATAAAACCCACCCAAAATATTTACACTAATATAAAAAGTAGAAGATGATCAAAAGAAAGTATGATACATAACCTGCCTTTCCCAGTATTTTCCTCCCAATCTTCATTTCATATAATTCCCCCTGCAGCAAAGGTAATGGATATAGTTCTCCCAGCTAAAATATCTCTACATTTTAACAGCCTCCAGTTTGTGCACCACTTCCCTGTGCATTTGATGAAGAGAAACATCTTCCTTTGAATACTGCAGGCAGAAGAGCTGTCAGACTCGCTTAATGCTAAGAACAAGGTAAAGCTATTTGACTTTATCAGATACCTTGGGTTGCATCCGATGTTCTTGAGTCATAGAATGGTTGAGTTGGCCTGATATGGTAGCTAGTCCCAAACTTCTGATTTTGTGCCAGACACCAGCCCAAAATATGGCCTTGGGCATGTCACTTATAGTACCCTTGCCTCTGTGCTACCATCAACAGAATGAGATCTTCCTTCTCTGGGGGAACTGTGAGAATTAATTAGCTTGTGTTTGCCAGAACTTCTGAAGTGCTAAGCAAATGCTGATTAGAATAATTTTACAGGCTTCAGAGGACCGCATATCTCAAGGGATCATGTGGAGAACTCTCGATGGGGAAGTAATGCAGCACACTCAAAAATGCATTTGCAAGACTTTAGTCTATGTTTCACTTGAGTGGATTCATATTTTAAAAATCTTATGGCTCTATTCTTTCTAACCCTGCATACTTCATATCAACTTGTGTTTAATCTTGCATGCAGAGGGTGAGGAAAGTGTCTACAAAGCGGTCCTTCCTCACACCCCTAAGGAATAATCTCCTCTCATCACCATAGCATGTAACTGCAAAGAATAAAATAGCCTTGCAAAGAAATGAATGTTAAGACTTCCCATGGGGAGTTGAAAGGGGGAAGAGCAATATCTTGACCAGCTCGTGGGGGGTTATGGCCATGGCAACTTTTGAAAGGGCAGAGCAGCTCCTTTTGCCTTTTGCATTTTTGGAGCGCGAGGGTGGCCTCGGGGAGTGTCTCAGTCGCTCAGCATTTCCTCGTGCTTCCCTCAGGCTTCTTTGCTTGTACAGTCCTAACAAAGGGAGACTTATTAGCTCAAACTACAGAGGAGTGCTGTTGAGGGGCTTTGGGCAAGAGCTGGTTTATGTCTGGCACACTCGGAGCAGGGGCAGGACGGGCTGAGCCTCCCCATGCGCGCCACTGCGGCCCTGCCCTGATGCACTCGGCAGCCTCGGGAAGCACGGGCAGGAACGAGCAGCTTTACGTGCCACAAGTATGAATTCTCTCTCTGGGAAAGCTACTGGTTCAGTGCTTGAATTTTTTTTTTTTTTTTTTTTCGTTTAAGTAAAACTGAACCATAGTAGACTTTAAAAGTTACTTAAATTTGATCTAAATATAGTGGCTTGTGCTTCTCTTCTAAAATTCCTCTGTGCTCCTTATATTTGCCTGGTTCTTACTCTGATTTCCTAAAGGACTTGGCTTGGAGAGTCAGGCGTTTTGAGCTGTTGAATACTAAGATATTTTGGGTCAAGTTTGGTTCCCCTAACATGCCCTGGGCATCAGAGCTTGCTCTTAAAAATTAATTCCTGAACGTGCTTTTAAAAACCCATTATTTTCATTTTTTAAAATAAAGTTACTCAGAGCTGTCCTGGATCCAGCTTGCTTGCCTCATATCTGCCCTCTCCTCAGTGTGAAGAGGGAGACTGTCCAGCGGAAGGATTTAAATGTGGCACACAGGAGAAGCAGAATTTGTTTCAGGTTCTGCTGGAATCAACCAGATTCAGGTTTGCTATGTCCCTTAATCTCTCTATTCCTTGATGACTGATCAGTAAAATCTGAGTAACAGTGTTTTTCTTCTTTCCAATCATGGTGAATAAGTCAATTTTGAGACCATCAAAATGCTGTAGAACTTTAAATTATCATAGCTTTTTTGAGGCTTTTTTTGTGGGTTTTTGTTTGTTTGTTTGCTTGTGATGGGTATTCTGATTATTGAATGCTTGCCCTAAATAGTATTTATCTTTTTTCTTTCTAAATGTAACTACTTGCTAACAGTGAAAGTGAATAAAAAAAGGCAAATATAATTTATTTAAGAAAAAACAAAACAAAAACCTCTTTCCTAACCCTAAACTTCATTACTCAAGCTTTCTGTATCAGCACAATCCAAAAGTCACAGAAGTAAATAGACTTCTTCCCACTTGTTGAAAAGCAAGCTCTGGGAAAACAAAAATCATGCTAACTGCATAAGTAATCTTATTTGGGGTTCCTCAGTAGTCATTCTTTAATTTTCTTTAAAGAAGACAAGTATTTCCATAAAGAAGAGAAATTCAGTCCCTGATGTATTACTGTTTAGTTCTGCTGTTATAGGCATGATGCAGATCTCTAGTCACTACCCAAGGCTCCACTGGGATGACACACACCCTGCTGTATCCAAGAATAAAATTAATTCCCACACTTTTAACAGGTTTGGGGTTTTAGGAATCTTTAGTACTCTTACATCACTGCTGCTCTTTCTTCCTCCCCTCCCATCTCCAGATTTCAACTGCTCTGCTCAGAGTGTGATAACTTGCCCAGTGTCCCTTGAAGAGCCTTCAGACCCTTCAGTCTGCTTTCCTGCATGTTTGTTCTGGGTTTTTTTCTTCTTCTTTTCCTCTTTTTGAAAGCTCTCCCTTAATGTATTTTACTTACAAATAATTCATTAGAAATTTAGGAAAGCAGTCCAAATCACTCCTGAGAAGTCTCCTCTGCTGTCGTGCCAGAGCGGCCTCTGGGTGAATGCTACACCTGCATTTTATTTCAATAAATTTTGCTGAGCTGTATGTGCACCTTAAAAGACGATGTGCTTTGCAAGTTGCGAATGAGTCCTTATGCAGCGAGGGTGGCAGGGAAAAAAAATAGTCTCCTCTTTCTTCTCTGTGACTTATTTGACCTTGAGACTTATAATGGCATCTCAGACAAAAATGAACATAATCTAATGGACAGCGGGGAAGAGGGAACGGCTGGGTACATCTGTCGTATTACTGGGCTGTCTGAACAGTCAATGAAGCAGGTCCAAACCATAAGAGGCCTGTTCAGTTTAGCTCCAGGGTCTGCAGACAAGGAGCACAATCATTTATCTTTATTTACTGAACTCTGCTTTCTGTTTAAAAAAAAAAAAAAAAAAAA